>JAHUTJ010050290.1:0-22451 GCA_036250325.1 Characodon lateralis
CACTCTGCTCTTACTGGTGCAATGTGCAATCAATGAAGACTGGCTACCAGGCTGGTCCAATTTAGCCATGAAACCTCCCACACTAAAATGACAGGTGTTTCAGTTTCATTGTCCAACCCCTGTATGACCCAGCAGAGAAGGCAGATTACCACTGATGCCGATCAGTACGACTTGTTCGATAACTTGAGACTTCTGTTTTAAATTCTAATCTTGAAGATGACACAGTATTTTAGCCCGTTTTTCTCCAGCAATCCCAAGACATCTAGTCCAATGCAGCTACTAGCTCAGACAAGCACTCATTAAATGCTTCCATCAATAGTATCCTCAGTAATAGCTCTGGACATTCCGAATACAGCACAGCCACAGTAACGGGTTGGACCAGTCACCTTCAGGACCTCCTTAATTTTTATTCATATAGATTTGACAAGATGTCACAAATATTTCTCTGAGATTTTGGTCCGTATTGATAGCATCACTCAGCCGCTGCAGATGTGTTAGCTGTACATCCATGATGCAAATCTCCTGCTCCACCGCACCCCAAATGACCTCTGTTGGATTGAGATCTGTTGACCGTGGAGGCCACTGGACTACAGCGAACTAATTGTCATGTTCATGAAACAAGTACAAGATAATTTAAGTTTTGTGACATGGTGTGTTACAATGCTGGAAGTAGCCATCAGAAGATAAGTACAATGTGTGTCATGATGCACAGTTTGTGGTAGGACCAAAGTGCAGGGAAGGTTCCAGGAGCCAAAGCCAAGTCAAAAACACAGAACTAAGAGTAAACTAAGGACCAGACTAGCAGAAATAAACAAAAATACAAACTCAAAACACAGACACCGGCTGGATATAACACTGTGGTCCTAAGGGATGAAGGTGTTCAGCAACAACACTAAGGTAGGCTATGGTCTTTAAATAATGCTTGCTGGTAGTAAGGGGCTCAATGTGGGCCAAATATATTCCACATCATGAAACCGCCGCCAGCAGCAGGAGCCATTGATACAATGCAGAAGGAATCCAGGCTGTATTTTACCCCAAAGTTTCTGAAATACTCAGAGCAGCCGGCATGGCACCAACAATGAAGCCACGCTCAAATCCTCCCAAATCCCCCTACTTCCCCATTTTGATGCCTGTTTTGAGCTTCAGCAAATTGCCTTCACCATGTCAAAGTGCCTTAATGCATTAGGTAGCTGCCATGTCATGACTGATTGGCTGTCGTGTTAACAAGCATTTGAACAGGTATACCTAAAAATGTTGCCTTTCAGTGTACATTTGTTTTGATTAAAATATTTAGAGTACAATTAGACTTACATCTTAGGAGGCTGATAAAGTTAAAATCTCAGCTTTATTTTGGCTCTTTCTCTTGTAACTCAAACATCCCTTGTTCAAAAATGAGACAGTGTTCCCCTTTATTACTTTTAGTTTAGTCACCTCCTGGTGGGACCAAATCAGTTTTCTCACCAGAACCTGAATCAGTCAAATAACAACAGAGCTCCTGGAAAATGGTTAAAGATACAATCGGGATATTTCTAACAGAAAAATAAAAAACCTGCACAGAAAACTCATGATCTCATACAAATAAGTAATCTGCAGTTTAAGCAACAGAATCAAATTAACTATTAGTGTGTGTCCTTGTGCAACTCTGTGTAGGGAAGGGTAAATGGTCAGGGTGGGGTGGGGGTATGTCACTATCTCGGGGGATCTTTTGATCCAGATTCTTCCATCTTCGGTTACATACAGACATCCCAACTATTAATACACGTCCTCTGATCTCTTTGCTTTCCTCGTGCCTTGAGGCCACACATCTCTCTGTCTTGAGTCTGACGCCACAATTAGGAGAAATCTTTAAAAGGATGAATCCAGACTCTTAGAATATCAGCAAAACGGAGAGAGAGAGAGTGAGAAAGGAAAGAGTTTCCATGAAAGATTTGGATTTGGAGGGATCTCCTTCATATATCAGTACTTGGTACTGAATAAGGAATATAGGCACAGAAAGACACATCATTAATGCAACACGTCAGGCATGCCGCACTTTTTGGCACCCCTACTAGGAATAGCTGACAACCCCTTTTTTCCTCTAAGACTGCCCTACAACAACATTACACAAGGTGGCAGCACAAAGAGAGAGGTTTCTTTGAACAATCTCTTTAAATTTTCCAGAGTCCTGGGTCCTTTTTTATGCTCTGTTCTCTTTGGCTCGCCCCACGGGAGTGTTTTTTTTAATTTGTTTTATTGGATTTAGGTTGAAGACTGAGATGACCATATAATAACTGATTTTGAATTTGATTGTGTGTCTCGTGAACTATGTGCTGATTTGCCCATTTAGTCTCCACATTGTTGCGCAGAAAGACCCATTTTCGGTCTGATACCAGACCACCAGATTTAATGTAAAATCTCCTTGCATTTCAAAGAGTTTGTAATTCCACACTCAGAAAAACTCCTTTTGGTTAAATCTGGACATTTGGATAAAAAACAGGCCCTCAGTATCATAGATCATCTACCGTACAGTAGGTATGAGGTGGTTTTCCAAATAGTCATCCTTTGTTACATTAGATGCACCTGGACTGACAAACGCACACAGGTCTAGCTAAAGTCACGATAGAGTTTATCAAACTTAACATGTTTACATTTGTAACTGTAGGACAGGAAAGACTATTTTCTGGCATACTATCCAAAAACCCCGTTGCCAATCCTTGCCACAGTTCTTTAACAGTGACCTTTGGACATTTTTTCCTCTCTTACCATCCTGTTCACTGTGCATCGTGCCAAGATAAACTAGGATTGTTTGTCACAGTCCCAGGTGTTTTAAACCTTTTAATGCTTGCTCTTACTGTATGGGCAAGATTAGGCAAGTAGCTATTACCTTGCAGCCACGGCCTGACTTATGAAAATCAATACACACCAGCCTAACTTTGATGGCATGCTCTCTCATCTTTCCAATTTTCAGTACCAGGTAAATGAAATCAGCCTCTGTGTCAAATAATATTTACACCCCACGGAAAGTCATTAAAAGTTCCCAGTAACTGGGATCACATTTTAAAAAACCTCAATTGCATGCTATTCTATAGGAACTGTTAAGGACCCCAATGAGTGTAGCACTGGTGATTTTTTTAATCACTCAATTATTTCTAATTGTAAATTGTTGTTTTTTTTTTTGACTGGCTAAAAAAATGTAATAGTAAAAATAAAAAATAAAAGATAAATTACAGTAATTGATTTTTTTTTTTTTTTGGGGCATGTTCACCATGGATACCAATAAGTGTGTGGGTCACCTCATGTCTTAAGAAATAGTGATGTAGAATATTCCTTTATAAATCTGTTCTCTGTTCTAGACCAGTACTTTTCATGTGTTAAGAGAGCATTGAGAAGATCGAAAAAAATAACATAAATCAAGGTCTTGTCAAAGTTTGAATACTCTGCATTTGAAATAAAAGGTTGCCAACCGGGCGCCATGACATCCTGTTAAACCTTTTAGGAACAATAGCTCTTCAACATCTTAGCAGCCACCTGTAGTTACATCAAACCTGGACAGCTTTGAAATATCATGACTTTTAGCAAATATTGGTCAACGTAGAAAATAAAATTACATCCCAATATGTTTGGATAGCCAAAAGCAATGGCACCATCTCTGCCATTTCCATCCATCTATTCATGTGCTTATATATCCGTCCTTCCTTTTCTCTTTTTTAAATGTTCACAGGAGGTTGAATCCTTTCCCAGCTGGCACTAGATGAGAGGAGCGGTACACCCTGAAAATCTCACAGAAAACTACAGAAGCATAAACTCAGCTTCACAAAAGAAGGCCTATTTCTGCTGCAATTTTAAATCAGCCATCAGCACTGCCTATAGGATGTTTTACAGGAACAACCATTCATCACACATCTATAGAAGAGACCTTATGGCCTGTAACATAATGACACTGACTCTCATGACAAAAAAACTCTTTAACTCTTAGAGGCTTTAACTGAACTCTGTTATAATAATTGTTTCCATTTAGCCTGGATTTTCTCCAGTTATATATATATATATATATATATATATATATATATATATATATTGAGGTCTGGCTAGTGACACCACAGCAAGCGAGGGAATTCCTCTGTGGGGTAATCCTGGCCAGTCCGGGTTCAGGATGCAGAAAATCCACAAAGCTCACAAATCCAATCCAGGTAAACAGAGCTTGGTTGGGGTACAGGTGAATGTTGGTATCATGGAAGCACATAGCAGACGAGAGGAGCAGGCAAAAGGCGTGAGTCGGTACTCAGGTCCAGAATCAAAAAGCAGGAAGATCAGATGTGGAATCCATAAGAGGCAAATGAAGAGACAATAATCCAAGGGACAAAAACGAAGTAATAAACAGCAGATTGTGATGAGGCATAGAAGGACCGCTGGATGTATTTACTAGCTATTAGACTGTGATAATTTGATGGAGACCAAATGGCTAAATTGAGCTTTAAAACAGAACAGTGCCTTGCAAAACTATTCATCCCCTTGACATTTTTAACGTTTTCTTGCTTGTGAACAGTGACCTTCAGAGATTCTCAATTAGATTGAGGTTTGGACTTTAAATAGGCCAATTCAACACATTTAAATGTTTCCCCTTAAATCACTCGAGCGTTGCTTTAGCGTATGCTTCGGGTCATTGTCCTGCTGGAAGGTGGACCGTCATCCCAGTCTCAAATCACCAGCAGACTGATGGGTCTTTTGCTCAAGAATTCCCCTGTATTTAGCACCATCCATTTTTCCCTTGATTCGGACCAGTTTCCCAGTCCCTGCTGCAGAAAAACATCCCACAGCATGATGCTGCCACCACCTTGTTTCACTGTGGTAATGGTGTTCTGGGGTGATGGGACATAGTGCCGGACATAGTGTTTTCCTTGGTGGTAGAAAAGTTAAATTTTAGTCTCATCTGACCACACCACCTTCCGCCACACAGTTGTGGAGTTACCCACATGCCTTGTGGCAAACTCAAAATTCCATTAAACCCAGCTCTGTGGAGTGTACAGCTTATTGTGGTCCAATGGACAGTGGAGCTCTGCAACTCCTTTACGGTTACTTCTGGCTTCTGTGCTGGCTCTCTGAATAACGCCCTCCCTGCCTGGTCTGTGAGTTCTGGTCAGCGACCCTCTCTCGGTAGGCTTGTAGTGGTATCATGCGCTTTCCATTTTTAAATGGAAAATGAAACAACAATACTTCATCGACAGACTTTTTGTGCAGATCCATCACATAAAATACAATTAAAAACATTTAAATTACAGGTTACAGAAATGTAACAAAACAGGTAAAAAGTCAAGGTGGTGAATACTTTTGCAAATGCACTGTAGGTGATGGAACAGGGGCAGGCAATGGAGTAAATGAGGCGGCGTAGGTGAGCAGAATCTTACTTGATTGCATCGTGGCTGTAGCCGAGCAGTAAAACAGGGAGTCAGACCGATGGATCATTACAATGCCTCCTACATGGTTTTGGTCCTTTCTTTACTTGATTATACCTTGAAGTAAAAGAAAAAAACCTTTGTCCCTAACAATATTAAACTACACATTTCTTTGCCAACACCTGGCTGACACAACTAAAGTAATTGTGACTGAGCAATTTAGCCATAATAGCTGTAATTGTAGGACCAACCCTAAGATAACTCAAGGTGAAAAGCATTTTAATGCCCTGGTAAGCTAAAAGGCTGAATAACAATCATTTACAAGTACTGTGAATAAATACCCTTAATATATACACCAACCACATTATTAGGTACACCCTCTTCTGCTGCCAGAACTGTATTCATTCTACATGGTTTATAACCAGAAAGATGTCAGAAACCTTTTTTAAAAACAGATTTTGGTGCATATTGACTGATAGAATCACACGGTTGCTGCAGATTTGTCGGCTTCACACCCGTGATAAGAATTTCCCATTTCACCACACCCGCGGTGGCTTACCGCAGTGGTTCCCAAACCGTTCGTCCTCTAATCCACAGGATAACAGTGGCCAAGACTTATGACCCCCAACCATTGGTTGATTATACAAGCTTCAGGAGCAAATCAATTAAACACATGAATAATACCACAAACAGCAACAACGGCAAATATATCAATTCCTTATCTAGTTTTAACTACTGTTTATCATCTCTTTTAACATCTATAGTATAAAAATGTTTTAGAGTTAAACAGCCAAGACAGAAGGAAAACGACAACAACAAAGAGTAAACAAAAACAACAAGAACAAAAATCAACAAGACAAAACAGTCAAAACAGTGTCAGCTTACTGGAGAACTGATAAAAGAGGATAAAACACAAACACATCGGACCGTAGAGCATAATCAAGCGCAAGACAAGAGTCAAATGGAACAACAGACATTTCTGGAGACATTGTATCAAACAGTTCACCATAAAACACGGGATATCAATAAAAGATGGAAGCAATAAATTATAATGACAGTAATAACAATAATAACAAAGAAGAAAAAAAATAAATAAAAGAAATACAGGTGCAGATGAGTGTGACAGTCATTTTAGCCCATTATTTTGTATGTATCTATTAGAAGGACCCCACACATCAAGGAACTTATGATGGTTGTCTGACAAAGAGTATCCAATTTCTTCAAGATAGATACAGGACACCATAGCATTAAGCCATTTCTTAAAACAAGGAGGGGTAGAGGACTTCCATTCCCGCAGAATAACCCGCTTTGCAACCACCAAACCAAACATTAGAGCCTGCTGCAGAGACATAGGAAGAGTAAGAGAGAATTTAGAACAACCCAAAATTATCAAATGTTTATCCAGATATAGAAGCTTGCCATAAGCGTTACTATAAAATTTAAATATACTGCACCAAAAGTCCGTAAGCTTAGGGCAGGAGCAAAACAGATGACCCATGATGGGACCAAAGTCCCATCATCTGATTTACATTTATCACATGTTGGTGAGACACAGGGAAATAGCTTATTGAGTTTGGTTCTAGAAAAGTGCAGATGATGCATAACCTTGAATTGAATAAGTTGCAATCTAGAATTAATGGAACAGGTTTTGATTCTTGACAGACTCAGATCCCAAAGCTCATTTGAAATCTCACCTAGTGTATCAGAGGCCCAGGCCTCTTTTATATGATTAGTAGATGGGGATGAACTGAAAAGATTAACAAACTGAGAAATGAGCTTTTTAGAGGTAAAGGGCTTTTAACCTTTTAACCTTAATAACCTTCATTGTCTGTAAATGCTGTATCCAGAACTCATAGCTATAGCTTCGCCTGGTTCAAATTTTGTAAAAAATGTCATATTAACCACCTTTTTCTATCCAATTATTAATCGTAAAACACTCGACAGATTAATCGACTAGCAGAATAATAGTTAGATGCAACCCTAATAACAAGTTTCCTATGAATATAATGCAGTGGTAGGTGCTTGATAAGATAATTTTACATTAACAATGCAGTGATTATAAAGATGAACAAAGTGACTATATGTGCAGTGCTGTTGAACTACTGTTTTATTATCTCTACCTAGTCACCCTATTCATCTATGACCTCTGACATCAACAAGGCATTTTCACCCACACAGCTGCTGCTTACTCGATGTTTTCTCTTTTTTGGACCATTCTCTATAAACCCGGGAGATGGTTGTGTATGAAAATCCCAGCAGATAGCAGCTTTGGAAATACTGAGACCAGCCTGTCTGACACGAACATTTGAGCTGCTTAAATCCCAATTCTTCCCAAACCTGAAGCTCAGATAAAATTCAACAAGTCATCTTTACTGCATCTAGATGTTTAAATGTACTGACTTGCTGCCGTGTGATTAGCTGATTTGCTATTAACAAGCAATTAAACGATTAGACCTTATAAATTAGCCACTGAGTGTCGTCCCTCTCGCCCACTGACTATGACTGGGACCTGCCCTGCCTTGACCCTGAGGAGGAATAGCAGACTTATTGGCTCTTATGATGCTTCTCGACTTTGCAACTGGCACCAAAACTTGTTCTACAATTTAATCAGTCTGCTGTACATAAAATATTTGAATATAAATTACAAAGAATTAACACTGCCTTAGAAGGCAAATTGTGTCTATCGTATCCATCACTTATCACAGAATAATATTGGCTTCACAGAAAGAGAAATGGTATTGACATCTTCAATGCTGTTCCTCTAACAGAGCAAAGAGGAAACCCAGGCTCCCCCGAGCTCAAGTGACCCTTTTCAGTCAGTCTTTAAAGCGTGTTGACAGTGAAAAGCTTCAACAGTTATTGTCAAGAACAGAAGAAGAGCTCTCAATGTTACTTAACAGAGATCAGAACCGTATAGATGTCATACTCTGCACAAAAAAATTTGGTTTACCCGGGAACTACTACAATAATCAGCGGATGTGCACCATCGAGCTGCATCGTTACTGTTTTTTATTTTTTTTATAAAAAGAGAGATGCTTACTGAAATGCAAACTATCTTAAGAGGTAATTTTTTTAACAGTGTGTTTTGGCAATGACTATGTAACATTTACCATAACTACGTCTTAAAATGGCAGGATGGAATTCAGTGGTTTTGTTTGTCATCACCTCTCCGTTGTTTTCAAATGTCATGTGGTTATACAGTAAAGGTCAATAAATGACTTTTAAATGCTTAAAAATTTCAGGAGCCCCATTGAGGAAGAGGTCAAAAGGTTGCTCTTATAGTTTACCAAAAAAATGACTGCACATAACAAAAAACATTTGGACTAGGCTCAATTCACATACTGTGCTACGAAGAGCTATTTATATTTGACCATAGATGCAATATTTTGTTCTTGCAATTAGCTGTAAAATGTTTATACTTTGGGCTGCACCGTTGCGCAGTTGGTAGCACTATTTCCTAGCAGCAAGAACGTCCTCAGTAATGTATGTATGTATGTATGTATGTATGGATGGATGGATGGATGGATGGTGTCCAAGTGGGATCACCATTTACGAGCTTCTACGAGAAGACTGAATGAAGTGATATCTGGATTGTATTTGGCGATTGCAGTGAGGCCCAGGTGTTTCTACTGGAGGTTTATCAAGTAGATTTGGTAACTTCTTTGAATTTGATTACCTTTGCTTTAGTGTACATGTTTAGTATATGTATGGTAAGTATACTTTTTTATATATTTCTTATGCTCAGATTAAATGTATTAAATGTTCTCTTTTTTATCTCCTTGTTCTCTATTGTTCTTGATCTGCCTTGAGCATTTTGCTCAACTACAATGGCAACTTTTATCTGCCACTGGAGAGGCCAGACAGACAAATCTGACATCTAAACTAGGACACTTTGTGGTGAGTACCACATATTATTTGTCATAGCATTTCTAATATCATTACAATGAGGTAGTAAGAACCCTCACAAAAAGTAAAATAGATTGAAGCAAAGCATGCAACAGAAAACCAAGTCATTGCTATTCCTCTTTTTATAGTGACAGAGAAGAGCCACATTAAGGAGCATTAGGCGGATAAACCCTCCATATGAATAATTGACTCCCACTCCTGATACACAAGCAACAACCCTCCACAAATATGTATGTAAGATTACAGATATGTAATCTGACATCACTAGATGTCTCCCAAGAGCAACACCCACAAACGGTGCAAGGCGAATTACACAAAGCACTCATGGTTTTACTGCAGAACATAAGCGTTTCCTTGTCTGTGGTTTCAGTAGTGTGGTAGTGTGGCTGGTTTATATATTTATTCAAACATTTCTATATTCATATGATTTCACATTTACATCAGGGGATTTGATTTTGTGGTCTTTTCAGATTTCTCAAGGGTAGTGTATTTCTTACACAAACTGAGCTACCATTTCGTTAAATTTGACTTTTTTTCCTAAGGGGCAAGTCTTGACTGCCGGTGTGTGAGTTCAATACATGGACTTTCACCATTTGGAAGAAGTATGAATGGGAGCATTTGTGGCTACAAAGCTCAAAGTTCAGTTTATTTGTGCAGTAAAAACTAAAAACATAATCACCTGAAGGCAAACAATTTAAGTGCTACAGTCTCACATCCGTTTCTTCCCAGGTTTCAGGCTCTTAACGGTTCCCTTAAAACATAATACAAGAATGGTTCAGAAGTTATCAGCAGCTGCAGCTTTGGCTGATGAACAGCTTTTGGGCCTAAAGACACCTATCTGACAGAATCAAAAAGGAGCATTCCAGCGTGCCAGATGATAGACCCACTGCATGTTTATGTTTATTTTCAAAATTTCCACATATGCACTCCACTGGTTGGCAGAAATCAGTATATGACTCTACAAATAGCGTCAAGAAAATTAAATATTACACATCAAAAGCATTGCAATAAATGAACTATTAAATGTTTCATATCCATATATAAGCCCAAGTAAAAGCTGGGAACATGTTGCTCAGTTGGAGAAAGGATGTGGCTCAGACGTTTTATTACCTTATCCACTGCGTACTAATTTATAGAGGAGACTCTGGAAGCTGGCAAATGGTAGCCATGTACCAGAGGTGCCATATTTCAAGAGGTCAGAGTACGCACTATTTGGTGAAAATGTTCTAGGATTGTCTGATCTGATTTTATTATTATTTTCAACTAACTATACTAATACTATGATACTACCCTAGTAATCATACTACTACCATGTCAAGTATTAAAACCAGAAACATTTCATCCAAGCTACACTACCGGTCAAAAGTTTTAGAACTCCTATCTCATTTAATGGTTTTCTTTATGTTTATTTTTATTGTACATAGATTCTCACTGAAGGCCTCAAAACAGGGAATGAACAATTATGCAATTATGTAGCAAACAAAAAATTAGAAAATAACTGTTATATTATGTTATATTTTAGAATCCTTAACACTAGAACTCCCAGAATTCTAACTCTACTAGGACTCCCAAGCCTGTCAATTTGACAGCGAGCATTCTGGATACCAGGGCGGTGATGACGTCATCGCATTACAAGCGGTCAGAATGCTAAAGGGTTTCTTGCATGCTATAAAATTATGGTTTTGACAAGAAATAATAATAGTATTTGATCAATACCTATTATGTTTTATTATTATTTATAAATAGTACTGAAAAATAATAGAGTAGAGGGTACATTTTTAAAAAAAAGCTTTACTAATCTGACCAAAAGCTGGACAGCTCCATGTTACGCACCCCTTTCACTCCGCGGACATGAACTAGTGGTAAAAATGCCTTCAGCTCATCCACACTCATGTCCGAGTTGGAATCATCTCCTAAAACTCTGAGGGCCTCAGCCACCCTGCAGTCCTGAACGCGGATGAGCAATTTGGCGTCCTCCAAGCAGAGGAACGCATTCTGGGCATCTTGGATCTGGCGCTCTGTCAACGTGTTCTGGTTCTGACGGCTCCCTCTACTTTCTTTCTCCCCTACCACTGTCAACACAGCCCCGTCCCTTCCTATCTCCTCCTCCCTCCAAGGTGTGCGCTCGTCTTGCGATGAAAACGCTGTAAAGCTCAGAATAGATTGTTGTTACTGGGCTACTATATCTATGACCTAACTTATTGTTTATTTCTTTTTCCATTATCAGTACCTTGTTTTTTAGTTTCTCTCCTGCCAGTGAGCTGGATTGCTGGGTTTATAGCTGGGCACTGGGCACCAGGCTCGTCTCCCTGTCTCTGAACCTGCGCTGATTGTGGCACTGTTTCTATAGTTGATATATTATTAGTTTACTAATCTATAAACTATAGCCTAAAATGATAAAATCGTTACATGGGCTAGTCTTTTACTGCCTTGAAATAATGTGCCACAACCTCCTGCTAATGGGACGACTTGTGTTTTTTTAGCCGGGGGAGGCTCACTCTCTGACCTGCTGTCACTGGAACTGAATGCTGACCAAGAGCCATCAGAATCGCTCTCGACCCAGAATCACAATCATGTAATTTTTGAAGCATTTCCAAGGCCTCTTGAGCAGAAAATATCCTTCTGGAAGCCATTTGTAGGACGCCAACAATCTCCTTCTCAGACTATTCTAGAGTGGCGGTTGCTAGGCAACGCTCGCGCGTATACTCAGCCGCGGAAAAAAAATATCAATGTAAATAACAGGGCCATCAAAATAGCGGCTGTGGTAGTTAGAGGTAGAAATACTTAGATCTTTTATTTACTCTGTTATTTTTTTTTAAATAGAGACATAGGAATACAAAAGACACAGGTTTAGAAAAAGTCAGGATGCCAGGAAGATAAGAGTTTTAATAAACCAGTTATGGCATGTCAAACTTTTAAACTTTTCAAATTGACAGCCCAAGGAGTTCTAATGTTAAAGTGGCCGTCCTTTGCTGTGATGACTGAAATATTAACTTTTGACGGGTAGTAGTGTTTTCTGGAAGTCAACGGACATCTGTTACACCCGCCAGGATCTTGTGGACATTGGATACTGGGATGAGATATTAATTTTGAGCCTTTTGGGACTGGCCAATCAAAAAGTTGTTCCCCTGAAATACCACCAACATGTTAGGTGTTCTACTAGAGGGAAGAAAACTCTATCCCAAGTTTACACAAATATCAAGCATGCTCACAGAGCCATACCCTCTCCCACCTCAACCAGTCATCTCTCCCTCCTGCTTACCCCAGCATACACCCCCTTAGCCTGAGAACCAAGCCCACAATAAAGACTGTCACTACTTGGCTTAAAGGTACACTCTCAAAATTATAGAACTGTTTCAAGTATACTAATTGGGAGCTATATGAGCATCAGGAACTGGAAACATTCACAGGGACGGTACTGGACTACATCATGTTCGGTACCGGAAATATGACAGTGGACAAAAACACCCAGGTTTCCATAACCAGAAAACCTGGATGACCTGTCAGGTCCGCGTTCTCTTCAGGACCTGCGCACTGTCTTCAGGACAGGCAACCACACCCTGTATAGTGCTGCTCAAGCCAACCTCTTAAGAGGAATTTAAAAAATCAAGACGGACTATAAAAGGAGAGCAGAGTCTCACTTGTCCAGCAACAATACATGGGAGGTGTGGCTGAGGCTGTGATGTGATGACAGAAAACTTGAGTGTGTCACTAGCACAACAGTTTCTTTGCTTGCTCTGAGACACCACCGCAGCATTCATCTGCTCCAGCCCCTCCCCCTCCTGGATCCAGCATCACCCTACTCACTGTAGACGACCACAACGTAAGGCGGGTGCTCCTGTAAGTGGACCCCAGAAAGGCTGCTGGGCCCAGACAGAGTACCTGGTAAGGTCCTCAGCGTGTGCACATCGCCTTACCCTCATCTTCACCAGGATCTGCAACCTCTCCCTGCCACAAGCAGTCATCCCCCTCTGTCTGAAGTCTGCCACAATCATTCCGGTGCCGAAGAAATCACCCATCATCAGCCTGAATAATTACCACCCTGTGGCCCTCACACTGGTAATCACAAAGAGCTTCAAGAGACTGGTTCTTTGGCACAGTAAAGACTTTCTTGGATCGTTGGGTGCCCTCTCCCCTCCCTGACGGACATCTTCACCTTCCATTCTCTCAGCAGAGCACACAAGATCACCAGGGACAGCTCATATCCTGGCTTTGGACTGTTTGACCTGTTGCCCTCTAGGAGGCGCAACAGGTGCATTAAATCAAAAACCGCAGGCTTAAGAACAGTTCCTTTCCAAAGGCCACAACTACTCTAAACTCACACATGCACTGATCCCTATACAGTTACCCCCTATCCCCAACAGCTCCCCGCTGTGTAATATTTTCATAATCATTTGTGCAATATATTCAATGTGCTATAATAGTTATCATTGTGATATATCTGTATATTTATTAGTCTGCCATGTGACTGTCTTTCTTTACCGTATTCTTACTTTATACTTAGAAATGTATGCACTGTAAAGGACATTGTACATTTGTACAATTAAAAGGGGGGGGGGGGTATTTCTATTGTTAAAGAAAAATAAAGACTTTGAGAAAAAAATCTTTTGGTTATTTTTTTAAGTGTTGTCATGTGAAGCATTTCTTCATCTAGTTATTCAAACATGGAAGCCAACATAAAGCCTAGCTGTAGCTTCAAGCCAAACTGTTGACAGACTCCGTATGGATTTTGAAATAGCATCAAAAGTACAATGATTGGAGATAAATTGTGTTTTAGTCAGTCCTCTGGGTAAAAGTGTATTTTTTCTGTGATCCCTCTTTTCTCTGCCTTGTCAAAATTCAGCAGGTAATTTACCTTCTATGTCGACTGACCAGCAGAGAAAAAAAGGTAGGTGCTGAACACACCCCATAAATCTGTCAGACAGTTCTTGGTGTGTGTATGTCTGCTTACAATATAAAGAAATACTCATCTTTGCAGATACAAGTGGCTCATAGTGATGTTACTGTATCTGGGTGTATATCTTCAGTTATGTGCCACTTCCATGGCATATGTGTCTACTTTTTTATGTTTTACATCATACTACAATTTCATAGACTTGGCAAACTACCCAATACAGAACTTGTTTAATTATGTGAAAACAATACAAGGTACTGTACCACTGGGAACAGTGTTTCACAAGGAAACAAGCGAGGTAATGAGCTACATTATATTTCATGTCCCTCAGGCACACAGCAGACAACAAGCAGCATAATAAAGAGTGCCAATAGGGGATCATAACAGTCCACATTTCCATGGAGCTTGGTGTGTAGCCCTGTTGTGTAAAGAACTCTTCCTTACCTCGTGTCACATGTGAGATCCCAGGTGGAGAACTCATGGTCACTAAAAGTAGTGACCGTCTTAGGAGTTTCTGACCAACCCGAGTGAAGTTTGTTGGTGACCAGCTTGTGATCAGAATCCCGTGTGGGCAAACGGCTGCAGCAGGTACCCATGCTTTATACAGAGGAAAAACTATAAAATGTCCAGACGCTTGAGATTTAACCACCTTTGTTACAGATCTTGCACATCTTCTATGACCTAAAATTCAAATTATCCCTCTGCATACAACCAACTGAGAAGAAAGATTCATTTAGACAGTTTTTCCTGCTCTTGCTCTCTTGCTTTACATTTCGTCCATTGCTTTGGCTGCTGCTCACTTCTCCCCAAACTGCACTGCTAATGTTGTAGTTGCCTGGCCCTGACAGCCTTGCCCTCCTCCTTACTCTAACAGAAGGCTTTCTGTCTCCCACCACCATCCAGTCCACAACATTGTATCAACCATCTTGTTGTTTGTCTCAGTCACTGTTTGTATCTGAGCCCTTCAATCCCTCCTTTGTGTCTGCCCTCTCAGAACCCAGGGTGGAACACAGATGGAGGCCGCACACTTTCCAATCCAAAGCCTAAATGCAGATGCTCTGACAAAAGTCTCGTTGTGAGGAGCGAGACCCATCAAACCTACGCTGCAGCCATGTGTGGGCTTGTTATGTAGAGGAAGAGAAATTCAACACATTTGCTCCATCTATCTTATTCCAGTCTCCACTTTTTATTTTATTCTTCCATGTCTTCATTTTAAAAGGAATAATTCGGATTTAATTTCAAGTCCGACCCCCTTGAGGGGTATGAAGAGGTCATAACCTGTCACTGCAGATTAAACTTTTTAACAACTAGTCCGAGAAAAGTTAACTTTTAGGCACTAATCTGTGCTAAAATGAAAACCCATGTTCTGTACAATTAGTTTCAAAGGTCCAAGCTGTGGATTCTGGGAACGTTACAAGGAGAGAAAAACTGTGGGATTTGCTTATTGCTGTTCAATATTGCCATTCAAACGGTAAAGGAACACGTTCAAAAACACATTGTACTATGTGTGCAACTGGTTTATATGAGACACAAACTGTCAGAAATGTTACCAATAGTTTACACCTGCTACTTTTACACCTGCTACACTGAGTTTTAGATGCAGCCACATTTGATATTCAACTGTTGGCTGCTAATTTATGTTCATCCTGAAAATATGGCACCAAATATAATACATCACAATAAATTAAACTAGACATTACAATATTTCTTTGATGTTGTACTCAACAGAAAAATAAATTAACATTTTCTTTCAGCTCTTATTAAGAAGAATAGAAATTATATTAAACAAAGTACATCACTATAGAAATTCAAATAAATCTGGAGAATATAATTGTTGTTGTTGAGGGAACATTTCAAACTATCCATTATATTGGTTATTGTAGCTTTAAAAATATGATAACTCAAAATCTTTCTATTTGTTAAGGTACTTGCAGCTCCCATACCCCTTCAACCTTTCCCTTATAATCATGGGACCATGGCGAAAGCCCCAAGACTTCAAAAAAGGTTTCAGCCAAAGAGATTTTTAATGCTAGTAAGTTATTAACTGCTCATAACCTCCCAACAGAACCCCACATCAAACTAACTAGAGATGCACCGATATAAAAATTTGGACCAATATCCGATCAATATCCGATATTAATTATACTGTTATGACCAATATGGCCTGATATTTACAGACCTTTTCAACACCATGAAACAACGACCATGAAGCCAACACCCTCCTCTCCCCCTCCAGAAACACAAATGGCAACAAGATGGAAATAATATTGGCTGTTAATATAAGCCCAGTTTTACTTATCGAACCAATACCAATATGTTAAAAAACGACCAACATCATCCAATAGGGATGTTAATGCCGATATTTGGTGCAGCCCAATTAAAGGTAACTGTGGATCATCTCCCTTGAAGACCTTAGATGAATCCAGGAATCTGTAACTGTACCGAATGCATTTAGAATTACTGCACCAACTTGATTTTGTTGTTATTGCTCTGAACCTTAGGGACTATATTTAACATCAGAAAAGTACTTTTAAAAATACATGTGCGTACATTCAATAGACAGGTTTAGTATATTAACATATGATAATGAAAAACTAGATGAGTAAACTAAAAAAGAAAGCAGTGTGAAGTTTATTTTCTGTTAACTAGATGTTGACTGAATACATTGGTTTAATGTTACTTCCTATTAAAGGACACAAAGTACCCATCCTTCCAAATCAATAATACTGTTGACATTTCAACAGATGTGTGGAAAACCTCTCTGTGTATAGTTTGCATGGGGTGGCATTTATTCGAAGTACAATTTTTCATAGAAAGTTGACTTTCACAAAAATGTAAAGAGGTCCACTCGCTGGATTTTCCACGAAAATGCCACTCAGTCAGACTTCAGAAATCACTTGTTACAACTATATAATGATAACTGGTTACATGAAGCATGAGGCAAACACTTAAGAGTGCTCCCACAGGGACTGAAAAACATGTTGATGATCAGGATTAGGGTGGGAGATGTGAACTTTAAATTTCAACACGATATTTTGTGGCATTTATTGTGATAACAATTATAAAACATCATTAACAACTTCATTTCATTTTTTTAGGACAACAAACGCAAATACTGCTGTTTAAATGGGCTCCTTCAGGACACCAGTGACATAAAAAGTGTAATTTCATCACTAAACTACACACAGTACCTGCATTTAATCATTCTTAAAATGTATTGATATGCATCAATGTTCAAACGGAACCAATATTGGAGAAAATAGTACAAATAACAAACCCAAAAATACTGCCAGTGTTGGGGGTTTTTAGACATCATTAATTGGAATTTATTGTCATTATAACTCAAAAATCTTATCAGGATAAGACATTTTTCACAATGATAAACGATAAGATAAATGCTCCTCCTTAAAGTTTGGATTAACATTTGTCAGATTTTTTCAATAAGAGGAACGTAATAAATGTAGAACATAACAGAACTTTATAGAATGTGTTAAAAATATATCTTTGTAGTTGCTACAACTGAAAATACACATTTATTATATGACATTATGCAGCAATAACTTAAATTGTTTGATATTTAGCACACCACCACATGTTCTTATGTTAATTTAAGGAAAAATAAACATAAATTCAGTTAAACAGAAGTTTTACTTGCAGTCCAGCTTTTTTGCGACTTCAATCCTTTATACTTACAAAGGTATCAGCCTGCTGAATCCATGATTTACTTAGTTTTTCTGTTAGAAACTGTGAATTAATACTAAAGCCTTAACCTGTTAAGCCCTAAGGGGTTTTAGAACACTTTCCGCCTGAAATTACATACCTTAAATAAATCAAGTATAGCTCCACAACTACAAGGACTACATGCAAACTTTTGGTACCCGTGTAAAGGTAATACATAAATGAATTTATTTTAGTGGAACCACTGTTGCAACCGTTACTATGTCTGATTTATTCATGATTAAACACAGAAAATGTTCTATTTTTTGGCCCTCGCCTTAATTTGTTTCTAAATAAACATTGCAAAACACCATGAAAATCCTTTGGAAATCCTAGGACAACCCCCAGGTTGTATTCATTAACATCTTGGCTATAACTGCAGCAAATTTGGACTGAATCAGTTGATGCATTTATGTTCCACAAAGGTTTTAGTGGACAACGTGGCAGGCAGAGCTGGGATTTCAGCACAATTTAGCCAAATGTGCCAAAACTGTGCCGAATGTGTTTTTCACCTCATAAAAGGGAATCTGGTCAAATAAAAGTACTGATTACCATTGTAGGAGTCATTCTGCATACAACATAGCCTTTGAGCATGATATTTACCCTGTGTATCATCAAAATGTATCATCGTGCACAGCATAACATCAATATAATGAATAAAAAACAAGTTGAATTGTATAGTTTTGTCAGTTTTGAAAACAAGAATTTTCAATGGAAAACAATGTCAACAAATGTGCAAAAAGCAGTTATGTATAAAAAAAATATATAGAAATATAAATATAGGCTGTAAAAATGTAGAAATTGATTAGTTCATAGCTAAGTTTTCTGTTTACAAGATGATAAATTATTTGCTACTGTACTCCAAAAATAGACAAATAACACAAAACAGCAGTTATAAAACAGTAGAGTAATTGGTAAAGTGTAAATAATAAAACAAATTCATAACAAGCTTTCAGCCAGTCACCATACAGGACAGGTATGTATTTCTTTGTTGTGCTGGAGTGGGGGGAGGGACGCAGGGTCATTGCTAAGTTTTCTGGTTACAAAATAAGTATGCCATATCATCTCTTTTTGAAATAACAGCCATGTAATATAAAGACGCTTGAAATAAAAAGTAACGCTATTACTTACTTATGAATCGGGTCAATAAGAAGTTGTTGCTCATCTTCTTCCTCATCAAAATCCACCGTTGTATCTGAAGAATCCACTATGCCAATTTCGCTCAACCTGGTAATTTCCTCCAACACTTTCAGAGCAGTCATCTGCCTCTTCTGCGCCATTATTATAAAAGAAATCCAACAAAAAAAAAAACACAGCCGAAGCAGAAAAACAAGTTGATTTGGACTGCAGCTGTGCGTAATGACACCTGTGCGCAAAGCAGCTGAGAATGCCGATTTTATAACCTCCGTTGCGCACGGAAATTACGCCACAGGAAAACGTTGAGCAAACACGTGACATCCCTCGTTCGAAAGGTGAGAGTCTCTAGTTTCCTGGAGTCTTCGCAAGATGGCGGCCAAAGCAGTTGAACTTTAATACCAAAACCAACTTCGCTGCATAAATACTATTAAAAGAAGGTAATGTTACCACCGAAGTTTTTGAAGACAACTGATGTACCAACCGAAACACTCTGAAGACTTTTTTGGATAAATCTGAAACTTTTGAGAGCATTTTAGAACCCAAGCTATGGTCAAGGAGAAACTAGCAAACTAATTAGCCTCTAACTACTTAGCTAACAATGCCGTCTACAAGTATAGGAGGGAAGAGTCCCCAAGCAGAAGGAAAAATGGAAATCGACGCAGTCAAAGACAAAAGGTCTGTTGAAGAGATTCACTCATATGCATGTCCCTCTAAAGAAGGAGATGAATGTACATCTTCCCCGAGCACGCCGATGAAGCACCAAGCTAAAAAGGCAAGAGGTGAAAAAAACAAAGGTAAACAAAATGAAGAAGAAGAACCAACTCTCATAGAACTACAAGAAGCTATCATCTCGGCTGTTACCACTAAGATAACGAAAGAGCTGATCAAACTGATAAAGCTGTACAATTCAATACGATTCAAATTGAACATCTGAAGAAGTCTTTGGAGTTCTGCCATAAAGAAGTAATGGACCTGAAGCACCAAAACACAGCCCTGAAGGATCAGTGCTCAATCCTAAAAAAAACGTTGAGGAGCTCGAAAAGAAAATGGATGAGGAAGGAGGCTTGATCTGAGGTTTTGCGGCATCCCTGAAAAAGGTGAGGACGAGTTGAAGAAATCTGCCGTAAAGCGCTGGCTGAGACGGAGGTGACGGCGGTCGTCTGTGTGATAGATGTGATCCACCAAATTGGAAAGCGTCAGGATGGAAGCCCTAACACACCCAGGCCAGTAATTATCAGATTTACATCCAGAAGCGCACGAGATGGCTTATGGAAGGGAACCAAAAAATGTGACTACCTGAAGAACAACCGGCTCCGCTTCAAGGAAGATCTGACGGCAGCGGAAAGAGAAGCACGCAGCAAGCTGTTGCCAGCTATAGAAGAAGCTCAGAAAAGAGGAGAAAAGGCTTATTATGTTGGTAATAGAGCCTTTGTTAACGGGAAAGAAATCAGAGTACAAACCCTTATAGTGTTAACACTACAGTTCTATTAATATAAGGTAATCAGTTACATTATGCTTAAAATAACATTACGATATTGAATACTCGTTCGATGCAGCACTTTCATACAGTACAGTTCGGTACAGCTGACGTTTGCTAAGCTTAAGTTATTTAAGGTGGAGCTCTGCATAAACTAATCTCTATTTCTATTCTGTCTATTAATGCCAGGGGTATTAGAAATAATGTAAAGCGGAAAGCTTTGTTTCTTTTTTGTCAGAATAAGGGGGCGGATTTAACTTTTATCCAAGAAACACACGCCACAGAAACAGATGTAATATTCTGGAAAAATCAGTGGGGAAAACAAACGTGGTTTTCTTTTTGCAACAACGGGTCAGCAGGGGTCGCTGGAGGGGGTTAGGACCAGAGGACCAGAACAGCATCCAATCTAGAACCCATCTGTAATAAAATGGGCCTAACTGATATATGAAGAAATAAACATTTGGAAGCCAATCTTTACACCTGGTGTAATAAGGACAGATCTCTACTGTCTCGTATTTACTCGTGGCTGATTTCTTCGGACATTTCAAATAAAGTGATTAGGTCAAAGATAGAACTAGCTATTCTTACAGATCACAAGGCCATTACTATCAAATTAACCCAGCATAATAATAGTACAGATTATTGGAAATTTAACCAAACTTTGTTACAAAACCAAGAATTAAAAAAAACAGCCCTAGAACTCATTAATAAATACTGGACCCAAGCTAATTCTCCCAAAAATTACGGTAAATATTGGGAACTAATGAAATTTGAAATCAGGAAACTAGCCATTAAAATAGGGAAAATTGTAACACATAAGAAAAAAGAAAAAGAAATGCTAATAATCTCAAGAATAATGGAATTATCAAAGGACACAAATCTTCTTCTGTCTAAAGAAGAATATCAACAAAGAATATAAATATTCTTTATATTCAAGGATTTATATTGAATCCTTGAATATAAAGAATATTCAAGGATTCAATTAGAATTGGACAAAATGTATGAAGACAAAGCCAGGGGCGCCTTTATCAGATCTGGAAGGAAATGGCTTGAGAAAGGGGAAAAATGTTCAAAATATTTCTTCAACCTAGAAAGAAGAAACTCTGAGCACTCATTAGTAGGAAAACTTAAAATTAATGACACTCTTACTGAGGATGAAAGAAGTGTGTCAAATATATTACAACTTTCTACCAGGATCTTTACACAGCTGATTTAGAGAATGAAGAAAACATGGATATATTTCTTAGGGACCAAAATGAGAATAAAAATGCTATTGATAACTCCTTTAAGTCACTTTGCGATCAAGAAATTAATGTTAAAGAAATTAAAGAAGATATTTGTGGCATTAAAAATAATAAATCCCCTGGAAATGACGGCTTAACAAGTGAATTCTATAAATATTTTACTGAGTCACTTACCCCATTTATGAAAGCCATGTTTGAGGAAGCAACATCCGAAGAAGAACTGCCCCCTACTCTTCGTCAAGGCTTAATTAAATTGATTCCAAAGCCAAAAAAGGATAAACTTAATGTAGAGAATTGGAGACCCATTAGTCTTTTAAATAATGATGTCAAAATATTCGCACTTATTTTTGCTAAAAGGCTGAAGACAGGGCTAAATAATATTATTGATGAGGAACAATCTGGTTTTATACCAGGTAGAAATATCTGCAACAACATCCATCTAATATTAGATATGATTGATTATAACAAACATATATACGACAATAGTTTTATACTCTTCGTTGATTTCTACAAAGCATTTGACACAATAAGCCATACATTTATGTTTAAAACCATACAACACTTCTCTTTATACAACGCTGCTCTTTATAAAGGTAGCAATAGCTCAGTGAAACTGGCCTCTGGTACTTCTCAGACAAGGTTGCCTTCTAAGTCCATTTTTATTCCTTCTGGTCACACAGATCATGACAAGACATATAAAAAAT
>JAHUTJ010050291.1:0-22440 GCA_036250325.1 Characodon lateralis
TTGATAAATTCTTGTATTTTAAGAAATTGTGTGAATTCATTCCATATATGTGCAGAGTTTTGCTGTTCAATAATGTCAGAGCTTGTCTCACCCTTTTGCTTTTGTCCTAAATACCACCGCCTTACTAGGCTGGTATTCACAGGACAACCCTTAATAGACTGAAATATTATTTGATCAAATATTAATATTAAATAATATATTCATATTCATAATCCCAACACTCCTTTACGGACTTAAATACGCCTAAAACCAGATATTTATACCACATAAAAAGACAGGAAACATTTATTTTCCTCATTGTCTGACATTAAATCACATTCAACTTTTTCAGGTTCAGGTCAGCAAAGTTTACAAAATTAATTGCCAAATTCCATAAAATAATGAGAGGAGGAATTATATTTTTATTTCTTAAAAATAAAAAGTTTGTATATATATGAGGATTTCTATATTTTTAAAGCAGTTTTGGGAAAGATGATGTCATGTCTTGGTAAAATTTTAAGGTGTAATTTACAACGTCTGAGGATGCACCTCAAACATATTGCTTCCTTTTGCGACATCATGGAAAAATCAGCCAAGGTAACAGGGAGAGAACTGGACCCCCACAAGTCCGGTTCCCTCCTGGGGTAGAATTTCATGAAACCCGTTCATCTGCTCCAACAATTATGCACAAGTGTAAACATCATACTATTCATGTTTTGCTGCGAAATGTGCATATCATCTCAGAAACAAAATCAAGACCTTGTTAAGATGCTGTCTGAAGCTGGTAAGAGAGTATCACAAACCACAGTGAAACAAGTCTTGTACCAACAAGAACCACTGAAAGGCCACACAGCATGGAAGAAGCTATTACTATACAGGCAATATATGCAGATTACATTTTGCAAATGCAATCAGAGACAAAGAAATAGATATTTAGAAACATCCTGTAGTCTAATAAACTTCAAGTGTTTGGCTTTAACCACCATTGTTACATTTGGAAGAAAAAGCATGAAGCACCATGAACACCATCCTAACTCTAAAGAATGTGTGGGGCAGAATCATGTTTTGTGGGTATTTTGCAGCAAGAGGAGCTAGTGTTCTTCACAACATAGACAGGATCATGATGAAAGAACGTTATGTAGAAATACTGAAGCAATATCTCAAGACATCAGCCAGGAAGTTAAAGCTTGGGAACAAATTAGTCTTAAATGGAAAATGACCCTAAGTACAACTCCATATTCATATCAAAGTGGATTAAGAACAACATAGAAAATGCTTTGGAGTCAGTGGCAGTCCTTGCATGTAAGCTGTCATTCATTGCTGCTTCCATGACACAAACATTTATAGAAATGCTTCCAATTTGTAAGTTGTTTCATCAAATTTTCCAATTGAGTGTAGCTATAGGTTGAGTCCAGCCAAGAAAAAAATAAAAAATCAGCAGCAAGCTAAGTCACACGGGAACGAACCTTTGAAATCCGTACTGGAAAGCCATATTCCCATGATTTCTTTTTTCTTCTTTGTCTTGTGGTATCTCCGGACTGGTAACATAGAGCCAGTATAGCCATATTTACTCCCTGACATTACTTAGGTATCAAAAATGTAATGCCTTTAATATTTCCTAAATTAAATGGGAGGATGGTTGTGCCAGTTTTGAATTCCTTCTGATTTACAGCAGGAATAATTGATTTCACTAATAAATCTTCAAGTCACCACTCCTTCCACTTTTATGACACTCTCTTCATTTGATCTCAGCCAAGTTACTTGTCTCAAGAATCAGTGAACACAAAATCCCCAAATTCTATGGTCTGCCCCAAAGAAATCTAAATCACCCTCCGTCTTACAATGATCCTTCTTCATTATTTTACCCAAAGCGTGTATCTTAGTTGTCTCTGCTCCTCTGGTGTGCTTCTGGGGTTCACCAAGCAAAGCAATCTGTAGCACATTTAATAATGTAGGGATCTATGTGATGTGGGGCATACCATTACTGCACCAGTGCAGCTCTTCTTTCTCATCATCATATCTGTTCTGCCCCATCCCCCTCATCCTATTTGGCATAAGCTTTTACTCTCACACACAAAAGAATACAAAGCTGATCACAATGGCTGTGATATTGTTTGTCTGGGTCTGATTGAGTGTATCTTTGCATCAGCTTGACTCAGCCCATCTCATTATCTCAGTTTTCTATTTTTTTAATCGTTAATCTGAACTAATCAAGAAAATCAAACAGCTGCACGTCAAGGAAAATAAAACTTCTTTAACTGTTTGTAGCAATTAGGAATGATTATGAATAACATTAATATAAGGGTTTAAATAACTGTAATGGGAGGTTTTAACAAAATATTTAACAATAATATTTTTAAACTATTTTAAACAACCTCATAGGCTTTAAGAGATGGGGGATGTCTACAGAAACAAATAAATTAAATATAAATATACAAATAACAGATACAATTATTCATTCAAGACATGGAAGTGAAATAAAGGCCTAAATTAAAGTAGATGGAATTAAAGTACCGTATGTATGTATGCATGTATGCATGTATGTATGTATGTATGTATGTGCATTTGCATGCATTTGCAAAAAGACTGACAGCTTTACTTGCACTCATGACCAGCAAGTGAGCTAATCCAGCTAAAATGTTTACATTGAAACCAAAAGAAACAGAAAGAAATTAAACACAAACATTTCAGTGGAGGTGATCTAAGAGGAGAATAGCCAAGTTTGAAAACCTGAAAACCATAAATATACTCTACAATAGTTTAAGCTGCAACTATTATCATGCTGACCAGAATTATAATGCTAGGACGTTAGATAGTGAAAAAGTGTTTGCTGCCTTACAGATTTCTACTGTTTTTATTTTTTTCACACTTAAATATCTCAGATGACAAAACAAATTTGAATATTGGATAAAGATCGCCTGAGTTAATACAAAAAGTAGTTTATATACTGGCCAAGACTGAAATGAAACATTTTATGTTGATTACTTATTCTGGAGATACTTAAAAGTAGGGGAAGCCGCAGGGTGAGATGTATGCAAGAACCACAACTGATCACACCTCCTCCACATAAAGTCATTCATTCAGTTTGTCAGTATTCGGCCCACCTTCCTTAGTTCATTGACACATTATCTATTGAGTTACTCTGAGTTGTTAACCTTCTTTCTGTCTGTCTTTATTTCCGCTTATATATATTGGTTTCGTGAACTCTTTCTATGTAATTGCATTATTTGTTTTCTTCATGTATTGGAGTATTTTATCAACAAACCGACAGATGATTTTATATCTGCTGGTGGATTTTCCAGCATGTCATCTTATGACATTAGGTTGTGAGCACAGCACCGTGATTAGTATAAACCTCCTATTTTCTCTGTTACTGCTTTTGTATCTTTTGTATTTTTTTTTATTTTACTCATTGACTTCATGGTCTGTTGCATGTCACCATTATTCCTTCTTCTTTTTGATGAAAAGTACAAAAGGCAAGAAGAACTGTTCTCTTGTCGCATACATTCTGTGAGTAAGGTTTGTTTGAAGACACTTTCAAAGTTCAATCACTGATTAAAAAAAAACAGCAGAGCCACATTTATTTATTTAACATATTTTGTATATAAAAATCATAGTATGTATGTATTAAGAACGTATTATAATTTGCAATGTTGTACTTTCAAGAGGAAAAAAAAAATTGTGAAATAAATCCAGAAAAAAGCATACTAATAGTATTCTCCTGTATCAGTCTGTTAGCTCAATGACTCATCACCTCATCTTCATTCATACCAAAGAATACCAGCATGTTTCCTCACTAGGAGAAAATTATTCTCTCTGCTTTCATCCTTTAAATCTGCATTGGGTCACTTTACATTTACATAAAAACACATTCCCAAATCAGCAAAGGCAGAGAAGAAAACAGGGACTCGGTGGATGACTCATACAGCAAGAAAACTCCTCAGAGGTTCACTGTTATGTTTGATCATTGAGATCCCATGAGAGGACTCATAGCTGTGTTTGTTGCTGTAATGCAACAGGAAGATTCATTTTGTGGTTACTAGAGATGAGATGCAGAGTCTCAGCAGTAAAAATGAAAAGGATAAATCTTTTTTCCCCCTCTCGCCATTTGTGCATGAAATTATGGTATGTTTGAAGACAACACCTTGGAGTAATGAATGCAACTATGTTGCAAGGGTCTATGCCTCCAGTTTTTATTCATTTACCGGTGACATAACAAAACTTCAATTGTATTACTTCAAACTATAATCTTATTTTTAAAGGTAAGCATGAGGTTTCCAGCCTAAACACGACCAAGTCAGTTTGTAACATGTTCTGGTGTTTATGAGTTGTTAATCCATCCATCCATCCATCCATCCGTCCTTCCATCAATCCATCCGTCCATCCATCCATCCATCCATCCATCCATCCATCCATCCATCCATCCATCCATCCATCCATCCATCCATCCATCCATCCATCCATCCATTGTCTTCCGTTTATCTGGGGTCGGATCACAGGGGCAGCAGCCTAAGCAGAGAGACCCAGACTTCCCTCTCCCCAGGGTTAGGGTTCGGGTTCCCGAACCCTAACCCCAGCACATCCGGGGAAATCACAAGGCGTTCACGGTGCCAGCTGAGAAACATAGTCCTCCAGCATGTCCTGGGTCTTCCTCTGGGCCTCCTCCCGATGGGACGTGGCCGGAACATCTCACCAGGGAGGCGTCCAGGAGGCATCCTACCCAGATGCCCGAGCCACCTCAACTGGCTCCTCTCGACATGGAGAAGCAGCGGTTCTACTCTGAGTCCTTCCCGGATGACTGAGCTTCTCACCCTATCTCTAAGAGAGAGCCCAGACACCCTGTGGAGGAAACTCATTTCGGCCGTTTATACCCGTGATCTCGTTCTTTCGGTCATGACCCAAAGCTCATGACCATAGATGGGGGTAAGAACGTAGATCAACCGGTAAATCGAGAGCTTTACTTTTTGACTTAGCTCTCTCTTCATGAGGACAGAGCGGTACAGTGCCCGAATCACTGCTGACGCAGCACCGATCCGTCTATCGATCTCCCGTTCTATTTTTCCCTCAATCGTGAACAAGACCCCAAGATACTTGAACTCCTTCAATTGAGGCAGGACCTCCCCCCTGGACTCTACCCTTTTCCAGCTCAAGACCATGGCCCCAGACTTGGAGGCACTGATTCTCATCCTGGCCGCTTCACACTCGGCTGCGAACTGCTCCAGTGAGAGCTGTAGATCACGAGCTGATGAAGCCAATAAGACCACATCATCTGCAAAAAGCAGAGACACAATCCTACGGCCACCATAACGGATCCCTTCAAAACCTTTGCTGCGCCTAGAAATTCTGTCCATAAAAGTTATGAACAGAATCGGTGACAAAGGGCAACCTTGGCGGAGTCCAACCCTCACCGGGAACGAGTCTGACCTACTGCCGGCAATGCGGACCAAGCTCTGACACTGGTCATACAGGGACCTAACAGCCTGTATCAAAGGGCCTGGTACCCCATACTCCCGCAGTACCCCCCACAGGATTCCCCAAGGGACACAGTCGAACGCCTTCTCCAAGTCCACAAAGCACATGTAGACTGGTTGGGCAAACTCCCATGCACCCTCCAGGACCCTGCTGAGGGTGTAGAGCTGGTCCAGTGTTCCACGGCCAGGACAAAAACCACACTGCTCTTCCTGAATCCGAGGTTCAACTATCCGACGGACCCTCCTCTCCAGAACCCCTGAATAGACCTTACCTGGGAGGCTTAAGAGTGTGACTCCCCTATAGTTGGAATACACTCTACGGTCCCCCTTTTTGAATAGGGGGACCACTACCTAGGTCTGCCAATCCAACGGAACTGCCCCTGATGTCCACGCGATGCTGCAGTCCAACACAACCTTACAACATCCAGAGCCTTATTGAACTCCGGGTGAATCTCATCCACCCCCGGGGCCTTACCACCAAGGAGCATTTTAATCACCTCGGTGACCTCAGCACCAGAGATTCGAGAGCCCCGAAGACCTCAGCACCAGAGATTGGAGAGCCTGCCCTAAGATCCTCAGCCTCCGTTTCCCCAGTGGAAGACATGCTTGTGGGATTGAGGAGGTCTTTAAAGTACTCTGCCCATCAACCCACAACGTCCCAAGTTGAGGTCAACAGCACACCCTCCCCACTGTAAACAGTGTTGGTTGGGTACCCAACAGAGAAGCCAGATGGTGGACCAGAATCGGAAGCCGTTTTACTCTCCGAACTCCTACCACACCTGAGATTTTGACTCAGCAACCACCCGAGCCGAATGCCGCTTGAACTGCTGGTACCCATCAGCTGCCTCCAGAGTCCCACAGGCCAAAAAGACCTGATAGTTCTCTTTCAGCCTGACAGCATCCCTCATCGCCGCGCGTTTGAGGATTCCCACTGCGACAGGCGCCAACAACCTTGCGACGACAGCTCCAGGAGCCGCCTCGGCAATGGAGGCACGGAACATGGCCCACTCGGACTCAATGTCCCCCACCTGCCCTGAAACGTGTTTGAAGCTCTCCCAGACGTCGGAGTTGAAGCTTTGACTCATGGGAGACTCCACCAGGCGTTCCCAGCATACCCTCAAGATTTGTTTGGGTCTGCCAGGTCTGACCGGCATCTTCCCCCACTAAAGAAATCATCCATGCGTCCATTGTCATTGTCAAAAAACTGACACCATGGAGGAGTTAAGATTTTACCATACCACCCAACATACCAACTAGTTATTAAGTGCTTTAAAACAGCCACAATTGAGACAAAGTGCTGCACATTGCCACACAAGATAAACATGTATAAAAAGAAAATAAAAACATAAGAACATGAAAGATTAAACACAATAAAACCAATTATAACAAATCAGTTTAAAGTAAGTATCTCTGAGATTGAAAGCCAAAGAAAAAAAATGGGTTGTGAGACAAGTTTTAAAAGCAGACATTGAAGGAGCCTCCCTAATGTGCAGGGGTAGGTTATTCCACAGTTGAGGAGCATCAGTAGAGAAGGCTCTGCCCCTCTCTGAGCTTCCTCCTAGACCTTGATACCTCCAGGAGCTGCTGTTTGGCTGACTTGAGGGACCACTTTTGGCTTACTTTGAAGTCACTTACTCTACAGTTATTGCCCAAATTATTGATATCCCTGGCAGATTTAGCCCAATTCAACCCAGAAATTTGTATCAGGATGGGAAATAAGACATACATCTCACAAAAATGTGAAAGGTGTATCAGTTTTGAACAACAAAAAATATCTGTTTTTGTTTATATCTTACAAAAAGGAATGCCCCAAAATAATTTATACAGTTTGTAATAATTAGTGGAAAATCTTTATTGGCATTACAAGCAGTCAAACCTGTCGTATAATGTCTGCCCAGCTTTTTGCATGTTTACAATGGTTTTTTGACAATTAATATTTGAAGATGAGCTCATAGTCTTTCTAACTAAAAGGCCGGCTTGCCATCACCTAATCTTTAGCTTCCTTCACAGATTTAAGTCAGGACTATGGCTAACCCACTCAAAAACTTTATTATTATTTCTTGTCATAAGAAACAAGACAGTAAAATTAGGATTACTTTTTGCCTAAATCTGTCAGACGTACGAATATTTTTCTACATATACAGTCCAACAGGTTGTAATTTTATTGGAATTATTCTAGACTCTTGACCTGAACTGAGACAGGGCGATGATCCTCAGTATATCTATTTATATACAACTTCCAGCATAACCTTAAGTTTTTTTACAAAGCTGAATTTCTCCACATGGATATGAGTGATTAACAATACAAAATCATATCTTAAACACTGAAAGTAAAAGTTTTTCATCCAATTCATTCTCTATTTAACTCATTTCAGGACCTGAACAAAAGTAATTATTTAATGAGACTGGAACCTTTGAGTACTGAAAAGACTTTATTCACATTGTTGTGTCATAAAAAAGCAAAAACTGAACTGTTGCTGGTCATGTCGCCCCTTTGCAGAAGTGTCAATTGATACCTGCTAGGAGGATGTTTCATACTAACTTTGATAACTATTGATAAATTCGATTATTTTATTGATTCTTTATCTACATATTTCAATGAAAATGCTTAAATACCCAGAGAAATAAACTGATTTGGAATTTTTAAGTAATTATTTCTTTTTTTTTTTTTTACTGGTATGAAATTGAAATAGAACGGGTCAAAATGGGAGTGTTTGTGCATAAAAAAAGGGGTACAAAAACTGGCAGGAGAAAATCATATGAACAAAGACAAAGTAGGTAGCGAAACTAGCAGGATAAGAATGTCTCCTTTTTGCTAGAAAATTGAATAAAATAATTAGAAGGATTTGTTTTTTACCAAATATTTTTCATATACACTGAATTTATCTTGTTGTGCACACATGTGAGTGAAATCTAATCTCTAGAAACATCAATTAGCAACAACTATGACAATTTGAATTTAATGTCCCCATATCTGTCAATAATACAGTAACATTGAGCCACTTTAGCACAAAGCATGGATTTAGGTTGATGCAAAAATGACAAAATCTCTCTTTACTGGTTAGTTGAGTCTCTTACCAGGTGAGGACTGATCACTGGATGCCACCAGAGTGGCAGGTGTGGGTCTACGTCTTCTGATCTGAAAATGACAAAACATTTTTAGACTTTACTCCTTTTATCAAAAACAGCTGTTTTAATAACAAACAGGCGTAGGAATCACCAAAAAGCACATTAATGCCATCTTCTTAATTTGCTTTGGATATTCTCAAGACCTTTGTTTCAGAAGGTATTCAGTTTGACATATCAATAATAAAAATAATCATAACATCAATTCTTTGTACTTTATGAAGTGCATCCACTGAGCTGATTAAAATGCATATTTTTCTTATTGTTGCACTTTTTCAGTATTTAATTTATCAGCAGGATTTGCAGCTCTTTCCCCAGTATGAGCAGTGGCAAGGTCAGCCAAGCATCCAGGATCACGTTACTGTCAGACCAGTGGAGGTCTAGGAGAAATGTGATTCAGACTTTAAAGATGGCTGAGTTGGATGACAACAGCGCTGTATCCCACAGCACAGAGCGCTGAGATCAGAAAGACAGTTTACCACCTCCTGTTTGTTTCTGGGTTGAGAAGCAGCAACACAGGGCAGCACATAAAAACTGAACTGGTTAGATGGACTGAAACTTTTTGCTACTTTAGATTGCTTTTGCTGAGTGAAAAACATAACTGGGCAGATCACTGCTTTGAGCCTGTGCAGGATTGCATTATTTAATGACAGCAGATGTAATGGGTAATCTTAATGTCAGGGTGGAGATTTTCTCTTATGTAAATAAAAAATGAGCATTTATAGTAGAAAACTCTTGTTGGGATTAGTCTATAGGAGTCTTATAAGCAAAGTTTTCAAAATAGTAAAATTGTAGGATAAAAAACTGTAGAAAACATTTTCAGAGCTAAACATCTTTAAAAATAATCATAAATAAAATAATAAATTTCAAAACATATTTGTGTATTGCTTAATTCTCTCTAAAGCTCTTGAGTGGAAACTGCAAAATGTTGTTTTTTTTATTCTTCAAACAGATCCAGTAAGTGGATTATCTTTCATTTTATTGCCTCATTAAAGTAATGGGCTATAGTAATGTATGCTGAAATGGCATTAATTATTTTAACACTCCCACATCTCGTCATCTTGATTTACACAGGCATAAACAGTTGTACTACGGCTGACAAGGCTGCTGAGTAATGCTGGGTGTCATCCGTATTTCATCGTTCTGAAGGCTACTTGAGCTCTTAGAAAGCAGTGAAAACTCAGCCCAAAGACACCAACATCACGCTATGTTTATGTTTTATTATTGAAAAGGAACCTAAGCTAAAATGAGGTATTTTGAGTTATGGTTTAAAATATGAATCAGTGCTGGAAAAAAAGAACATAAGGCTCTTTACCTCTTTCTCCAATAAGCAAAATCATACAGAAGTACTCATAAATGATAATAATAGTGGGAATCAGAAATCACTGCTTTTTAATAATCCTTGCTCGAGCCTTACACTCTCTCTCTTTTCAAACATTAATTAATATCTAAGCTAATATCTCCCCAACATGCACTACATGCTGAGATATTAGATGTTTGCAAGGTTGCAGACCTGAACTGATAAGCTTCACGCTTTGACACAATGTATAAATGGGACTACAGATAAAAAATGTGCCCTAATGAAAAATGAGCAGAGCCAGTTCTATGTTTAAAGTACATTCTAAGTGATGTAATTCATATATGACAGAGATTTATTATCTTTAAGAGACAATGGTACAGAGCAGGAAGGCTGTGAATATGTGGTGACAATATATGCAATTTCATTTCTATACATTCCAGGGAGAGGTGTGCAACTGCTGCAAAATGCACATATAATTTCTAAGAAAGTTGCTTGCCTCTTATTTTCAGACACGTCAGATATTCACTATAATGGCTGTGGCCTTTAATATGACCCAAAGTGGCTCTGTTAGGTAATAGTGCTCACAATGATGAGATGTCAAGTCTGATAAAACCTCAGGTATGAACATTTGTTCTTGGTGTCATTAAATATACCATGCTACGCTATACTATGCTTGCTAAAAAAGTGCAGGTTTAGTTTTCTCTTTAGACACAGTAAGAGCAATGTCTTCTTCTTGTTCCCAGATCCACATTATTTTTTGCAGTAGCTGCGACAAAGCTGTGAAATGGGCTATACTAGCACACTAGGACCTCTCCTACATAAGATATTTTTAAAACTTATTTAAAAATACATTTTTATTCGCTGGCTTTCAAATGTTCCTAATTGATGTCTTTTTGTCTGCAATGTTTTTATCTGCATTTATCTTTTGATATTATAGAAATTGAACAGCACTTTGGTCAGCTCTTGTTTTCAAATGAGTTTTAAAAATAAAATGACTTGATTTGACTGTACTCTTTTGTGCAATGTGATGAACTTGGAGATGTATTCTTTAAACTTGCCAAACATAAGAAAAAATCATGTATTAATGCCTGGCCAATCTACATGACAAATCAATAACTGTGCATGCTTGTAGTTTAAAACATAAACCAACGAATTTCTGGTAAGACCACAGTGGCTCTTATGTTCTAAAGATAACCAAATACATTTATTGTATAATTTGCACAACATTAAGTCCTTTTAGGAGAGGGTTACTTAAAGAAACATCCACCTTTTCATTTTAAAAGCTACAGAAATGTTTTCTCAGATGTGTTTTTCATTTTACATACATTGTGGTTCAGATGTTTTAGTTACTCTTCATGCTTGTAACCTACTGGCACTTACAACCTATTTGATCTTCTATGATTTTGTTTTAATTTTTGTAACTGAAGGCATTACGGTTTTATGTTTTTAAAAGCCACCATGCTCGACAGTTGGTTGAGCATTCTGTGGTTTAAAAGATTCCACTTGACTTCCCCAAATATCCTTCTTGTCATTGGCACAAAATATTAACAGAGACACTGGTGTTCTAGTGGTTCCCAGTTCATTAAAGGCTTGTGGACTGGTCCTTCCTGATTTTGTTTTTATTAACATCCTAACCAATTACTTTCTTCTGATAGTGGTAGTTTTATTCATCTGGTTAAAACTTGGAAAAAAAGCAACCTTCTAATTCTTATTTAAATTGGACATTGATCCTAAACACACATTCAAACTGGTTTTTGGAAAGGATAAAGTAGGCTTCATTAATATTCTGGACTGGCCCTCCCAAAGCCCCAAACTTAAGATTTTTGAAATATTGTGTATTGTGCATATATTTGAGGCTGTCTTTATCTTTTCACCATATGTGGATTAGGGAAAATCCAAAATAAATTAAAACTTGTAGACTCACTTCTCATTTAAAAAAATATTTGTAGTTGTTTAAAGCATTATCACTCTACCCCCAAAAAATTATAAAAAACATGTTGCATAGAGATACACCAAGATATGACATTATTCCCTTTCAGGTCATGCACAGTGTCACATACAGTACATTGTGTTTTTGAAACTCTAACAAAAAAAGACGTTTCTTCCTGACAAGGTATAGAGACATGTCAATGACACTTTAACAGGAAAGTGATGTCTACAGGACTTCCTGATCAATGGCTCCCTCATGATCATTTGTGTTCATTAGTCCTGTCTACATTCTTGTGCTAAACGAGAGATGAACTGTGGCTGGTCCTCCTCCAATGACGACACAAAGGACATTGTGCCAATATTTCCCAGGCTTGAGAGTCGACGGTGAGTTGTCAGTGCATGGTGCCAGCATGTGATTTCTGGATGAAGGAAAGACTGAAGTCTTCTTCATCACAGGTGGGGTTATCTATTTTAAGTATATGGTTCATTAATTATTCCAGCCAAAGTTGTTTAAACTGTAATCCGTAGAAGCGAATTATTAGTTTTTTGATGTCTCTCTTTGATTTTCTTAGTTTAGTCCTTTTCCCAAGATTCTCATGAATAAAGACCTATAACTTTAAATTATAGGTCTAATATTGATTCAAGCAGTAACTCCTTGTGATTTTTCTCTAAGGTTTTAGGTGACATGACCTTATCACCTAAATATATTAATTGTAGTGTTAAAAAATAGATTAACTCCTTGAATGTATTTCAATTGATCGGTCAATATCAGATAAAAAATTGGATTGTTTAATAAATGGTGAAATTCATGAGACTGATTAAGCTATTGTATCACATAGTAGTGTGATTTATTGTAGCACCAATCTGTCCTAAAGCTGGGCATGATGAGTGTGTGTATACTTTTTACTTGGATTATAAATCCTGTGTAAATTACACAGAACTTAGATTTTAGTTTTGTTTGTCTTCTTGTTCCATTACAAAAACCCAACCCACCGGCCTACTTTAAAGCAAAACCATAGCTGTGCAGCACTGATTATAACCAGAGTCATTATTATTCCTCTCACCCTGCAGCAGAGAAAACGCCCTGATCCTCTACTGGCACAAACAGTAGCACTTACTGAACAGACTCGCCCTTCAAGCCACCATGCCTGCCTTTCAACCCACAGTCTGTTAATAATGAACGCCTGTCGCTTCTCGCAACTATGGACAACAACAGTCTTTGAAAGTGACGGGTGGGCAGGAAAAATTGTAGCTGGAAAATATAGGTCAAACCAAAAACGGCTGAGTTGTGACAGCACTGATATAATCATCGGTGTACTTTGTAATTGTTCATGTACATAAATAGACACTGGAGTGGCGTAATTACTCTTTTATTATCTTTTTTTATGGTCTCAAACAGAAATAAAGAAATAGCTGAAGAAAGATCTTGAGAAACAGAAAGAAAATGCTTTTTTTATTTTCATATTCTCTTCATATAACTAAAACGTTCTCAAGAATACGTTATTTTAACCTCTGTTTCCTAATTTTATCTTAAAGTCAGTCTTGAATCAATCTTATGACAGAAGAAAAGTTAATCCTGTGTTGTTTTACAAAGTGATGCACAATAAGACAAATAGAAAGTTCTTTCAAGGATAATGCTAACTATGTTCTGAGTGTCCTTTTCTGATCAATGTAATCTGCCCATGGTAAGCAAAAGAAAAAAAAGAAACAAATATGACTGCTGTTCTCTCATAATGACAAAGAGTAAGTTCAGAGGAGTCAAGATGAGACTTTTAAATATAAAAACACTATAACAAATGTCAAGCATTGTTAGGGTACACATTTTTAAATTCTGATTCCTAGTTTCAATACCTAGTCGCCCGACCGGAAGCAAAAGCCGCGAACACCAACAAAGAAGAATCTGCAGGAAATGTGTATGCAGACATGGACAGTGTGAGGAGGTGATTGAAAGTGTGGCTTAACTTTAATAAAAGAAATGACCAGTCAGTGCAACACATGCAAGACGATTAAACATGCAAAGGAGGGTGTATGACCAACATGATTAAACACCTCCGGATTCATGATGTAGAAGTAGCATAGTGCCCCGTCTGTCAAGTAAGTAAAACAATAAAATACTTCTTATGCCAACATTGAGGCAGCTAAAAAGTTATGCTCAACCTACAACGGTGGGTCATCTCAAATGCAAACATCCCACTAACGATATCCCCTGTATTTTTTCATACATAAATAACCTGAAATTTGTAATGTTAGCCAAGCTGTTGACCAGACTCTGTGATGTGCTACTCCATTATGTCTGAGGAGCCTGCTGTATGGTGGTGGAACCAACAAAAGACTTATGCTTTGCTGTCAGATCTTGATTTCTCTTATTTCTTATTCAAGCTTCTTCTACACCCAGCGAAGATGTGTTCTCCTCCACAAAGGACACTATCAGTCCAGAACGTACACACATACTGCCTGAGAAGGCAGATAAGATTATTTTCCTCAACAAGAACTGTTTCTGATATTATACAGTAACTGCTACTAATGGAATGCGTGGCACAATATGTTTTTCTGTTTGTTTGATTTTCTGGACCAGGTGAGCCCATCAGTAGTAGCTCAGTAATGTTTAAGTACTTGCAGGATCTGATACTGGATATGTGTTAATGTGTTTAATGACGTTTTCAAAACAATCTCGTGTGAAAGTGTATCCCTGTCAAAAGAAAATGCATTACATTTGTATTTAAGTTTATAGGTGTGATATTTATATACTGGTTGAAAATAGCCCTGCGAGAAATCCATAGTAAAGTTCGTTAAAGTAAGATGTTCATAGAATTAGAATTTATAGAGAAGTTCAGACTATTTCATCCAGAAAGAACTCTGGTTAGCTAGCTGGTTAGCTTTAAACCATGTAAACTTTCTTGACCCTACCCCTTAAAAGAATCATAATTGATAGGAACCAGAATCTAAACAAGGAATTGGAACTGGAATCATTAAATTCAAAATGATGCCCAACCCTAAGCAGCGTGGTGGTTGCATTATGCAGTGGGCCTGTTTTACTGTCAGTGGTATTGCTACCCTGCACAAAGTGGAAGAAGCAATTAAAGCTGAGGACTAACTGCAAATTCTATAGTGCATCTAAAACCAAAGTAGCACGACAATGATCCCAAACACAAACCAAACCTGATTGTAGAATGGATAAAGCTTCTATGATGGTCTTTTCAGTGACCTGAGCTTTACGTTAAATGGATGGACTATGTTTAAAATCCAGGAAACCAACAATTTAAAATGAATTTAGCTAATTCCTCCAGAAAGAGTGGTCAAATAACGAGCCACAATGAGGAAAAAAAGCTTTTCGATGGATATACAACGTATGTGGTCAAGATTCACCTGACTAATCGACATTGATGATGTAATTTACGCCAAATTCTGCATGTTTATTATTGAGTCTGCATGTATTTTCTCTGCCTGGTGGGGCATTGTTAGCACGTTCTGTAGCTTTTTTTAGCTTGTGTTCACTTTTGTGCATCCGTCTTCTGAGGAGCAAACTTGGAGCTAAATTGAACTTACAATTATTAATATACAAACAAATCTGACATTTTTAGGTAGGTACAGAAACAGCCTTTTATTAATGTTTAATGCTCAATGTCTTATTTCATTTAAAGCTTAGTGACTGGACCAGGATAGTTGAAAAAAAAATCTAACTATTGTTCAGATTTTATGGCTTGAAACACTACTGACCTTGGTGGCTTCTTAAAAATAAACTAATCAAACATAGTAAAACATTATATAAATAGATCCATTTGTTTAATTGATCCCTCCATGTCCATAATCACTTTATCATCTCAGGTGTTTTGACAGTGGTGAAACTTAGACCAGAATAGGCAAATAAACTGTTGCACAAATAAAAGGTAGATGTAAATCCCTAAGGCTTGTTACTGGGTGAGCCAAAGAAGACCAGAAATCCTGCACAGTGAAGAGATTATATCAGTCCAGGAGGCATAATGTGATGCCTCATCGTTCATTCTGTCATTTGACATGTGATCCTGGTATTGTTCAGATAAGAGCTCAGCCATAATGAATCCTTCAGACCCTCCAACAGTGGGCTCACTTTGATTTGATTAAGATGAATTACTCTAGTAACAAGACTTAAGATATCCACATCACTACCTAGGGTTTTGCATTCCTCCTTCACCCTCTCAATTTCTCTCTGTTCTTTATGTAAGCTTCAACAGCCTTCCTGTCTATGGCCTATAATAGGTTGCTTCTGTTGCATGGTTGGTGATGTCATAAAATATTTTTTGTAAGTCTCTACATTAACTGAGCAGTAATCAGTAACAATATATTTAGATTAAACTTTTATTTCTTTTTTATAAAGTCATTATAGGGAACATTAAAGAACATAGTCTCATTTCTGAATTAAATACCCTAAGGATGCATTCTCACCAGGAAAGTCCTTTGGTCTGCTTGTTTGGTCAGGGCTTTTTTTTTTTTTTTTTTTATGTGGTGCGGTTTACTTTCACATTGTACTTTTTACAAGTGAACTCTAGCTGGTAAACAAAGCCACATGTGAGATGATTGCTGCTCCCTTTGGATCACGGAAGTAATTCTTGCTGTATTTCTGCTCTGCATATTTGTGCAGTTATTACAGCTGCAAAATTATTGTAAGTGTCAAGAGCAGCTCACTCCACACAAGTTTTGCGATCTATTCTATTTCTAGTTTTGGAACGGCGTCAGTGGATGCATGCTGCAAGACGAAGGAGACAATGTGGTCTGCATGCCTTGACCGACAGCATGCTGGCAGCAGCATTACTAGGCAAAAGATGGAGGATCAGGTATGACTTCAGCACATTCACTATTCACAACATATGCTACGGTGGCTTGTTAAGTGCAAAAAAGCACGTGTTTCCTGTAATTAGGTCGGACTGAGGAAATTTTATATTTACACCAGAAGAGAACCGCACCAGAGTCCATTTGGAAGAGTCCACCTCAAAAAGTGGGTCTCGGTTTGGTTGTTTGATTACGGCCAGGGTTCGCCTGAGTGTATTCATATCTGCACAAAAGGTCCGGACCAAGGGGGGAAACGAACTCTGATCCATTTAAAGCAGACCAAACGAGGCAGGTGTGAATACACCCTAAATGACAGAGTTTTTCTAAAAAGCACTTTAGGTTTTGCCTATTGTGAATGAATAAGGTTATGTTTTGTGTACAGAGCAATTTTCTCCATATCAATAAAAACAAAAGAGAAAAACTCATCCTAGGAAATTTGAGTTACACAACCACTAACAATAATTCTTTTGATTCAAAATACAGAAAGATATGATAGTAAAGCAGGATGAGCAAAATAAGGAGTCAGACACAACACAAAACCACTACCCTATTGTCATCTCTGATAGGGTTGTTTTCTCAGGCTTTTAGCCTTATGTTTAGGTTTTTCTTTACTCTTGAATGTTACAGTCTTTAAAGCTCCAACTCACACTGACTTTTGTAAAAAAAAAAAAAAGTAAAGAAAACAAAATAAATACTTTAGCCTACCAAAAGCATTGTCTGGATAGATTCTTGGAAATGAATTAAAATGATGTTAAACCCAACCAAGCAGTAGGAATTGTTGATTTGCATAACAAAAGTCTATAATTGTAAAGTCAGATCAATAAATAAAGTCCCGCTCACTTTAAAAAATCTTTCTGCATGAGTGATGACTTTAGAAAGAGCTCTATGTGCAATGAATTTAAAAAAGAAGAAAAAGACATAACCCTCGTTGTGGAGGGAGGGTTAGTGAGAAATCAACAGGAATCAAGTTGTCATTTTCTGTGTAGCACCTCTTGTACATTCTCGATTTGCTGGCAAAACATGTCCCACAAGTAATTCTTCCACCATTAGTTGCTGGACCTCAAGGGTAACAAGTGATTTTCACCATGAAAAATAAAGACTGTTGGTCTACCAAAAACACTGGACAGATAGACTCCAAAGATTTTGGGAAAACTTAAAAAGCCAAGTATGAAGACAATCAAAAGCTTGGATACCTGATTGGACTAGAAAGCAGGGCACATCAGCAAATTTCAGATAATGACTTTCTCAATGTTTAGGACTGACACAAAGTGCTTAATCAAATTCAGGTTTCTGATCCTGGGTTGAATGAATTGCTTTTACTTTTTATTTGTTTAAACTTTGTACACAGATAATTGTGAAATTTTACTCCTGTAAAGTTAAATGCACAGCAGCTCTGCCCCAGTTCATTTTTTCAGCCACTTGTATGGTCCACAATCACTGTCGAGGGTGACTTTGTTGCTTTGAATCTACTATAAGAGCATGTTTCAGCTCTGTTTGCTAGTATGTTAATACAATTAAAAAATAAACAAATTTTAAATGAAAACTGCAAACTATGAAACTAAAAGTAGCTAGTATTACATCAAATCAGTATAACAGTTAAGCTGTGATTGTTTCCTAAATTAAATTGGAGTGAATTGGAAAATCTAAATTTCCCAAGTTTAATTCTGAGCAAGACTTTGACAATAAACAAAGATGAAGAGCAAATGAAAACTGGAATCAGGTAGCCTTCTTACAGCTAAAGGTTGAAAAATATATATTTTGCAAACTAGTACTTCAGTCAAATTGTGGCCAACAGTTGCAGTATAAACCACTCCTGTTATTCATTTGATGAATTTGAGTTTTAAACCAAACAAGTGAGGGAGTCAAAAAGACAAAATGCAGTTTTTGTGGGAGTTTTTGTACCAGACTATTTTGTGGCTAAGAAAAAAAAAGACCTTGTGGATTCTTGTTGAAGGCTTAAGTTCCTCATTCTGTGTCCAGTACGACAACCAAATGTTCATATCGATTTTGAAGGCAAGCATATTTATTGTCAATGAGGCTTGGTACTGATATATATACAGCCTCAGAAGGTGTCCAGGTTCACAGTTTTTCCATTTATCCATCCATTCCCTATTTAACTTTGTGTTCTTGCCCGTTACCCCTTGAATTTCCTTACATTTTGTCAAGTTACAGCAACAAACTTTAATGAATTTTATTTATAACCTCTTAGGCACTTTCTTTAAAAAAGTATTAAAATACATTTATTGATATATGATGGTCTGAAACACCAAGAAAATGTCAATACTTTTTGACACAACCTTTCCTCAGGGAGTCAAACAGATCCCAGTCAATCAGTCAATTACTGTGAGTAGCCTGTAGTCAATCCTCCATCAACAAAACTCCACCCTCCACCATCACAAAGCAAAAGGCTTTTGTCATAATCTACAGATTTAGCCAAAACAAGTCAAAATCTGAACACAACAATGAACAACCACAGAAAAAAAGACACATTTAAAAAAGAAAAACATTTACAATAAAACACAAAAATTCAGAATCTTTGTTAAAGCCTGGAAAATTAGGGGCTTTCTTAAGTCCACCAACTTCCCTTTGGTCTAATTTTCTTTGCTGTCTCCTTTTCAATTGGACTCTGGAATAGAATCAGTCATATATACTGTTCATAAAGATGGGTCATTGTTATGGTGGTCTAAAAATGTTTGGCCACGTTAACCTTATCTGTGCAAATGGCACATCTGTAGAATCTGAAACAAGCATTCTGCTGTTCTGTGTTAACAAGGAAAACAGATGATTAAGGTGGAGTCCTGTTATTGGAGGATTTACGACAGGTGGGGTACTCACAATAATGTACGGTCTCTTTAAAATGACTGATTGATTGTGATTGACTGTGATCTGCTTGACTTCCTGAGGACGGCTTATGCCAAAATGCCTCAGATTTGTATTGATCTTTTTTAGACCATACTGTGTCAATATTAATATGTAAATATTTTAAAAGAAAGTAGCTTGGAGCTTTTGTAATATTGAAGTTTATTTCTGTCGCATCTATAGAGCACAGCATTTGTACTTAACACTGAGGTCCAGGATGCATTTTCTTTAGGCATTTATATCTATTCAGCTCCCTTTATTGTCATACCCCTGAATAAAATCCAGGACAACAAGCTGCCTTCAGAAATCAGACAAGTCCAAACAAATGCATATATTCTGTAATGGCTTTACATGCAAGGTAAACTACTTTCCTAAAAGGGAAAAGTCCCACTGGCCATCATGAAAGGTTTCAACAATCCTATTGAGGTTGCCCGCCACAATGAAACCCTTCTGAGATTTATAGGTGAAGAAAACAGATTTTTATGTGTATATGACTAAAAGGAAATATGTACTGTTGAACAGATGAAGTAAACTTAAGGTTGGGGTTATTAGCTCTTGAACAGCTACCACCCAGGATCAGATGTTTGTCTAATAAAATTCATTGTACACCATATACAATGCCTTGCAAAACCTTCCATACCCCATGACCTTTAAAACAATATTTCTAATAGACCAATACAATGTAATGCGCAATAGTGAAGTGCAAGTAAAGGAAAAAATACGTTTTTGAAGCATTTTTACAAATAAAAATCGGACATCCTACAGACATCCAGCAACTTTTTACTCAAAAGCAGACTTGGCAAACCCATTCATTAAACTTGGCTAAATACAACAAGTGTTTTCAAAGAAAGTTCTTGTTTTTGTTGCTGGAAATAAACTAAAAATCTTTTCTAGACAAACAAAATTGAAAACACTCAACCCCAAAAATGTTGAAAACTGTACATCTTTGTTTTATTAAGGAAAAAACATCACAGATTTTTAGACCTATTATAATTTGTTCCTTTTTACTTGTATTTATTTAAATATAGTATATAAGTTATATTTAAGATATTGCTAGTTTAATTTATTTTTGAGCAGATTAAAAGAAAAGAATTCACAATAAGATTATTTTGCATTTTAATTGTGAGAAAAGGCCCCTGACTACTTTAAATATAGTCAGTCATAGTCGTAGTCCGACTGATCTTAACTTATTCGTTGTAGTTCTGGCTGTATGTTTAGGGGTATTGCCCTGCAGGAAGATGGTCCTCTGAGTACAGCTTCCCTGTCCCTGCTTAAAAAAAGCATGAAGTGATTTAATACGTTGATGTTTGTGGTTGTTATGTGATAAAATGTGAACAAATTTTGCAAATAACTGCAACATGACTAGGTACAGGTAAGCTGAGTAGGTTTCATGACTGTACTTTTTGTACAGTCATGAAACCTTTTGTACTTTTATCAAGTGAACTAAGACTTGTAAACAAAGCCACATGGGGCACAATCAATGCTCCCACTAGACGGAAATGACAGGGGCGTGACAGAGCACAGATCCGTAAATGGAGGAAAACAACTGTTACGTGCATCACCTCTGTTCTGCATGTTTGTGTCATTATTACAGCTGCATTATCATTGTGAGGGTCAAGACATCTGTTGAATGAGCTGCTCATTCACAATATATGGTAACATCTGTCATATCCTGTGATCGTGTATATTTTAAAATTAATCAGGATGTTTGTGGTCAAATGCTACTTTTTATTTATTTTAGGAGGTAAAGAGTCATCAGAAACAGTTTGGCTGAATTATTTAGTCTTTTAATATAAGTTACAGTTGCTATACAGTTGTGATATCAGCTGTCATATAAATAATATAAATAATAAAAGTAAACATAAATAATATAAATAAATATAGATTATATTTAATGTTACCTAATACATCAGTCTAAACAAAAGCAAACAAACGTGTCAACACAAAACTAATACTCTAATACATTTTAATAATAATTATAATACTAATGTGCATGTGCGTTGGTCCTGTTGCTCTCTTATCGTGAGAGAGGTGAATTTAGAATTTTCTACACAAGTTACCTTTTCAAGAAACACGGCTTGCTCGGATTTTTTTTGCGTTTGTTTGCTCCACTCTCTTCGTACAAGCTTAGGCAATGGTGTGGGATACTTTTCTTTGAGGCCAAGATACAGTGTAAAAACGCAACAGCGCCTCCTATGGTCACAACATACGGTGGTCACAGAATATGATGTAACACCGGTAGCAGCGTTCCTAAGCAACATACAGCTGATAAGGTATGATTTCAGGACAAAGTACATCTTTGCTACCGGCTACAGTGGCTTGTTAAGTCCAAAGAGACGTATGTTTTCTGTAGTTGGGTCGGATCAAGGCCGGTTCATATTCACACCGTAAACGAACTGCATACTTGTCAAAAAGTGGGTCTCGGTTCAGTTGTTTGGTCAGGACCAGGGTTCAACTGAGTGTATTCACACCTGCACAAAAGGTACGGAACAAGAGGGGAAACGAACTCTATTTCATTTAAAATGGACCAATAGTGGCAGGTCTGAATACGCCCTTAAATTCATACAACAGTCCTTCAAGCCTACTGACAGGCAGTTTAATAAAACCTGCATTCCCTGTTAATAAAAAAATAGCATGTTGTTAATATCTATCCAGCACAGCAACAAAGATTGGTCAAAAAATGTTTTTCTTGGAAAAACACAGAAATACCCCCTGACAAAGTTTTACTACCCTATTCTGCAAGCTGACAGCATTTGATTAGAACTAGGAATCTAAAGTGTGATTTACATTTGGGTTTAAAATATTCTTAGATTTTTGAGCTGTTGTGAGCTGCTGTCATTTTGGCCAAGACAGCCTAGAAATGAGATTTTACATTTCAGTGAGTTTTTGCCAGTCAAAAGTATGAAGATAAATAGATAAAAATATATATTAAAGGATGATTCTTGAGCTTTGTTTACAATAATATATATA
>JAHUTJ010050292.1:0-22428 GCA_036250325.1 Characodon lateralis
TTCATCAAAAATGAATATTTAAAAGCTTATTTATTCTCAATCACACTCTCCAGCGATACGGTAGGATTACATAAAATTGTCCATTTATTCAGGTTAACTTTAATATCACCTGTAATGTCAAATCGACCCGCAATGAATCATGGGAAAAGATGGACCGCGAAGGATACTCACAACGCATCCTTCAATTCGGGCAAAAGAAGGTCACATTTGTTGGCAGCATCTGACAGACCTTCCGCGTCGCGCTGTGATGTAATCAGCCCACAAGTACCAACTTGGAAAGATCCAGCCCCTGATTTGGGACACACCCTCAGCCTGCACATGGATCCTCCTCCTTCCTGTTTATTGACCAATAGTAGAGGAGCCGAGAGAAGAAGGCAGCCCTCCTCATTTGCATAATGAAGGAGAAATGCATACGGTAAAGGAAAAAGAGAGACGAGGAAATGTCAAAAGAACAAAGGCATGTGTAAGGAAAAGGAAAAAGAAAACATTTACATTTCTTGATGAAAACGCATCTTTAAGGAAAAGGAAAAACAAAATATATATATTTCTGCTTTAATTTTTAATTTGGTCAGGATCGGTCCTCCATACATTTCAGGTCAGTGAGACCCAGTTTTTATGAAGAGTTTTTAGTACAGCAGGTTAAATTTACAGAATCAGATTTAATACCCAAAATAATTTCAGCTGCCAGATATTCCTGACCAATGTTGGCCAAGTTTAAGAATATCTATTTAAGCAGAAGGGTTAGAAATGATAGCTAATGATTAATATTTAAACTGGAAAATATTTATCAGGATATAGCAGGTTCTCGATGTGTGACACAGCTCAATCTACTATGGGAAATATCTTCATAGGAAGCTGCTGCAGTTATTTACAGGGCTCTCCTGACTCCTGCATTGACTCAACTGAAATAAAAACACATGTCTTGCTTTGTACATTTTTTCTGAGAACAGAGAAATTGAGAAGTTTGATCTGATGCAGTCCACAAATTTGGTTTGAAGCACACATTTTACACTTTAGGATAGATCATTTGTTTTTGCTCAAAAATGCTCAAACACGTTCTTGGAATTTGGATCTTAATCTTAATGTGGTGTAAATGGGCAGAAACTTTCTTAAAACTGGTGTAAGACATCTTACTTTAAATCAATCTCAGTTGCTGCTGAATAGCTAAAGGTTTTCAGAGGATGTACAAGAACTTGAAGAGTTCTTGTACTCTCAAACATTATTTGATCTATTAAAAGAAAAGCTATTAATAAATAGTAGCTGGGGTAATCAGCAAGTCATCGAAGCATAATGGGATAATCATGCTCATGCAGAGTCCAGTTCTATCCCTTAAACAAACTGGTGGTCTAGTTTAGGTAAATTTCTCTTTGGTTGCTTGTTAACAGCTTCTCATTTAAAAACAGTCCTGTGATATTCCTCTGCCTGTGTCTTGCTTTCAGTGCTCACAGCATTGCCAGCGCTGGCTGTTGCTCCTCAATCGATCCAAGCCAAAGTAGCAGTGGCCTCCGCGGCATCATCTCCGTCTGCAACACTAGTGGCGGGACTGGAGGTGGCGCCTGTGGAGGGCGGATGTTCGGCAGTGAACGAGGGCGAGAAGAACACGTGGGTTTACCTAGAGGAACTGGCTAACACGCTGATGAACAATGTGCAGCAACTGAAAGCTCTGATAGAACAGGCCAAAAACTCTGCTGGGGAGACAGGAGGGGTCAAAGATCAGGGAAGCAGAAAGGAGGTGAGGCCACACACTCAACTAGAGGTTCTAGTAATTAGATACAAACGCTCAAACAACTCAGTGACTTACAGTGCCTTGCAAAAGTTTTAAGAACTTTGCATTATGTCCTGTTACAGCCACAAACTTGAATGTCTTTTATTGGGATTTTCTGTGATTGACCAACACAAAGTAGTACATAACTGTGAAGGAAAAGGAAAATGATACAGGTTTTTATTTTTTTATTTTTTTACAAATAAAAGTCTGAAGTCTGGTTTGCATATGTATTCAGTCCCATTGATTTGGTTTAGTACTACCAACGGCCTTCAGAAGTCACCTAATTAGTAAATAGAGACCTCGTGCATGTAATTTAGTCTGACTATAAATACATCTGAAGGAGTTTTTTTAGAGAACATTAGTAAAGAAGCGTTGTCATGAAGACCAAGGGACATAACAAACAAGGGATCAGGTCCGTTGTGGAGAAGTTTAAAGTAGGTCTGATTATTAAACCATGTTCCGAGTTTTGAAAATATCACGGAGCATTGTTTAATCCATCATCCAAAAATGGTAAGTAATATGTAAGTAACTGCAAACCTACCAACTCATTTCTGTCCAACTAAACTGACAGGCCCAGCAAAAGATGCATTACTCAACAAAGAAGCCACGAGGCCAATGGTAGATCTGTGGTTTTTATAGAAGAGTAGTAGGAGGAAAGCCAATGTTGAAAGAAACTTATAAGGAATCCTATTTGCTACAAGCCATGTAGGGCTCACAGAAAACATGTGATAAAAGATGCTCTGGTCAGATGAAAATGTATATTTTTGGTCCACATTAAAAATGCTATTTGTGGCAGAAAACTAACAATGCATATCACCCTGAAAACACCATCCTCTATGGTAAAACATAGTGGTAGCAGGATGATGCTGCTTCAGTGCTTTTCCTCAGCATGGGCAAGGACATTGGTCAGAGTTGGAGGCATGATGGATAAAGTTAAACACAGGACTATCACAACAGGAAAGCTGTTAGAGGCTGTAAAACACTTGAGACTGGGATAGAGGTTCCCTTTCAGAAGGACAGGGATCTTAAACATACAGCCAGAGCTAAAAAGGGAACGATCAGATCAAAGCAAGAATTAAAAAATACTGTTCAAGCTAACTGAGCCTGAGCTACGTTTTTAGCTTTTTATTCGTAAAAAGCATTTAAACCAAATATTATTTTCAGTCCACTTTACAGAAATCTGCACTAATTTGTGTATTTTATAAAATCACATAAAAAAAGAATTTTATTTTGAAAACATGTAAAAGGTCCAATAAGTATGGATACTTTTGTAAGGCACTAGATAATATTTAGAAAAGTTTGGATAATAACTTAATAAGTGTCTGAATATTTGTGTTTTCATCTTTAGTGTGGCCTTGGTCAGCCGTTTCAAAGCCAGATCTCGTTTCAACAGCCAGATGACTCAGAGCACAAGAGGAACTCTGACATCACAGAGATCATCATCAATGTATAAAAAACTCACTTCCACAATGTCAGTGAGGCTATGAAATATCCTCAGTAGCCTGAAATGTTCTGTTCTGGTTCTGCAGGAGATGTGTGTGAACTGTGGTCGGATGGCAATGAGCGAGTGTACAGGCTGTCGCAAAGTCAATTACTGTTCCACGTTCTGTCAGAGGAAGGTGGGTCTCACATGACCACTTTTAAATTAGTTCTTTTCTCTATGAATGTGAAAATGTGTTTTCAGTTCAACAATGCCCTTTTCCAAGATGCTCACAAAGTGGCTCCCTGGCACTACGGGTCATAGAAAAAACAGCCATACCAAACAAGCATGGACTCGTCACCACTTTTAAAGTATACTACGTATGGTTGTCAAAATAATGACATCCCACCACATACTGTTTCCCATCTATTAAACTGGGGAAATCATTCCTGATAGGTTTAAACAGCTCATCAGATACTGTTGCCCCTCTATTAAAATAGGAAAATGATTCCTGATGGGTCTAAACAACCCATCAGATACTGTTCCCCTTCTGTTAAACTGGGGAAACACATCTTGGTGGGTCAAAACACCCCGTCAGATAATGTTCCCTCTCTATTAAACTGGGGAAATAATTCCTGATAGGTTTAAACAGCCCATCAGATACTGTTGCCCCTCTATTAAAATAGGAAAATGATTCCTGATGGGTCTAAACAACCCATCAGATACTGTTCCCCTTCTGTTAAACTGGGGAAACACATCTTGGTGGGTCAAAACACCCCGTCAGATAATGTTCCCTCTCTATTAAACTGGGGAAATAATTCCTGATAGGTTTAAACAGCCCATCAGATACTGTTGCCCCTCTATTAAAATAGGAAAATGATTCCTGATGGGTCTATACACCCCATCAGATGCTGTTCCTCTTCCGTTAAACTGGGGAAACGCATCCTGGTGGGTCTAAACACCCCGTCAGACTCTTGCTCCCCCTCTGTTAAATTGGTTCATATACAGTGGTGTGAGAAAGTGTTTGGCCCTTCCTGATTTATTTTTTTTGTATGTTTGTCATACTTAAGTGTTTCAAATCATCAAACAAATGTAAATGTTAGTCAAATGCATCACAAGTAAACACAAAATGCAGTTTTTAAATGAAGGTTTTTATTATTAAGGGAGAAAAAAAATCCAAACCTACATTGCCCTGTGTGAAAACGTGGTCTGATTGATTACTAATAGACATTTGATTTAAATATTGTTCTCAGTAATCAGTGTACTTAGACCATCTTGAGAGGTGCAGGCTCAACCTGACAAGCTAATAAATGTGCTACTTCCTGATAGTAGAGATGGTGTCCTTTAAAAGTGTTGCAGCACAGCGGCATTTAGGCACATTCAATTATCATACAATATAACTAACTCTGTCCAAAACAATATACACCAAAGAATTACTTTTTATTTTCAGCTACCTGTAATTATCAATCACAATGCCTTATATCTAACATATACCAACTAGAAACATCAAACAAGTATAGCGGTAAAATGACAGTGAGCCCTGCCAAGATCAGACAGTACTCCGCAGAGTGAGCGAGGTCTAACTCCTGCTGAAGCCTGTGTCTAATGTAGACCTTTGCGTCTCAGAAACCATCGTTGTGAATTTAAAAGCAGGTGCAATTTTTAAAGGACTGACTTCTTATATGGCCTTTTAAGGTCTCATCTAAAACATCCCATACCATTATTTAAAACCAGACTTGCGGATTTTTTAAAATAAATATAACTTTCTGCAGTCACCTTCACAGAGCTGGTTGGCTGCTCCACCCCTTTTGTGGACAGAAGAGGTATTACAAATATACACTGATGACAGAATTGACGTTCCAGGCTTGGGATGAGAAAAAAAAGTTTAGAAAAATAAATTACGATTTTTTTTTTTTTTTTTTTCCACTCTGTTGATTGAGGTATTTTTCCCAATTACTTTTTATTTAGTTGTTGTCGCTAAAATATAAACAAATGAATACATGTACAGATCATTAAAAGGGTTCATATTTAAATTTTTGGCTGATAATTTAATATACCCCTTTCTAATCTATTGTGATAAGCATGTACTGACAGCAGGTTTTAAGGCAATTTGCAAGATACAGTCATGGTCTCAAGAAAGTACAGTCATGGTGGATAATTGTTATAATAATTGACTTACAATCATTGCTGATCAGTGCTGTAGTTAATTCTATATCACACATGAATATACCAGCTTGGTATGATACCAACATAGAATGGCCAACAAATTCACTATTTATGTGCTTTTATTGTATTTTATTTTACTTTATAACAATTTCATTTAGACAGGTTTTGTACACTTTTCCCACAGTAAATTTCAAGCAGTGTTTAAGCATTTTTAAGGTAAATTCTCAAACGTTTCCAGCAACAAACCTTGGAGGCGTCTGTATCTCTGTGCGCCTTTTCTTCATTGAGCTTTATAACCACGGCATACACAGCGTTCCCTATGAGATGGGAGCCTATCAATCTATAATACTGTGCAACTGATTAAAATTCTGCCACTCATGGTATTAATATGAGATGCACATATAGACAATTAATTACAAAACTGTGCAGAATAACTTTTAAGGACATTATGCAGAAATCAAGCACTCTCCGAACCTTGAAAACACCATGTTAAAATTCAAGCATTTTCAAGGATTTCAAGGACCTGTACGATCTCTGTTTAGAAAATAGGACATTGGCTCTTGGAAACCAGCTTTTTGACTACCCATTTGAACAATTCAGCAGTTAGTAGAGGCTGATGCTTTTATCCCAGTGCCTCTAGTGGCAGAGCAAAATATTACTAGAACACTTCTCACCTTTCAGGGCAGAAAAAGAACTCGAAAAGCACAACAGGACAGGACATGAAAACAAAAGCATGACCTAACACGACATGACTTACAAGGGCAATAAACAACATGAAATCAAAGAAAAGTACTGAATGAGGACCTAAGAAAATCATCAGAAAACACAAACAAAAACCAAAACCCAAATACTTAAGAATCGTAACATTCTTTTTGCTACATAACAAATGCTGACCTTAACTGAGGCAAATGAGACCTCCATTGCATTAGCTGTTGTTCAGGCTTCATTTATCACCTCCTGGATGGTGTGTTGATGAACTCTTAGAGCAGTTTTGGTTGCCTGGTCATTCCTGGGAAGGTTCACTTGGTTCATTCGAGTCCTAAAGGTTTTTTAATCTGTTGCAACCCCTTTCAGATGTCAGTGATGTCTTTAATTTCTATAGATTGGGGCATGATTTGTTTCTTATTTGAGATATTTTAGCCTACCTCATGTTGTCGTCATAATTTAACTTTTCCTTCTTTAGTTTTGTGTTATTTCCTTATTGTTAGTACTGGCTCTTACTTCTTCATTTTCAAAGAAACGTTGGTAATGTATCACCAAAAGCGTTGATTAATTTGGTCACCTATACAATATACAGGATTGATTCTGCTCAATTTTCCCTCGTTCTGTATTTGGTTAGCATAAGAGAGCTACTTTGTTAAAGTATTAATGTAACTAAGGCTTACATTTAAGTAACATGAAATAAATGTTGTGTATAAAGAGAGAACAGAAGCATAACAAACTTATTTTTCCCCTTAACTGAGGATCACACTTAGACTTTCCAGACTCCCAGGTAAAGTTGAAGTTCTAGAGTGGCGCTGAAAGAGTTATTAAACTAAGTGGAGGAGATGATGAATCTCAGGCTCTGGTTCATAAGTGGGAGCTGAACAGAACACAAGGTTGGAAGACAGATTGGCTATTGTGGTGTGGAGAGAGCTGACCCAAAGGCGTGCGAGGGTTAAAATAAAATGGGGAGTTTGATCATCATGGCCTGTTGGTTATGACTAGAAGAAAGAGACTGCAGATTCGTTTTAGCATTGGAACATTTCATTTTCAGATTATGTCAAACTCACTCATTTTCTGATAAAACAAACACAGGTGACTTGTTATTTTGTCATCACTGATATTAATAGCACTCCGTATTGATTTTTACTATTTTTTTACTGCTATATTTTATGCAGGACTGGAAGGATCATCAGCATTTATGCTGCCAGTCATCATCAGGTGGCGTAGCTGTTCAAGAGGAGGAGCCAATCACAGCTATTGACATGGACAAAGTGAAATGAAGCTGGAGCAGGCTACCTGCTGATCATCCTTCCATCTTCAGCTGCCGTGTAAATAGTGGCAACAATTTCACCTCAGCTCAGGAGTGAAGTACTGCATCATCCTCACAGCAGCATCTAGTGTTTGTAAGAGGAACTACATCTAAACCATCTGGAAAACAGTTCAGCAGATAACTGCAATTCAGTGGAGCTCAGTAATTATGCCAACATGGAATCCATGTTGGTATGTTATGCTGTTTTGTAAAGTTGTAAAATCAAACTACAAATATTACTTTCTCTGCAATGACCGCCCCGGTAAAATGAGGTGAGACAAATCATTCACAGATAGAAGTTATCTTACATACTGTATGTTACAGAAACTATGCGCTGAAAACTGAAAATACCCTGATCTCGAATAAGAGAAAGTCTTTTATTTGTTCTTGTTCCTGAAATATTTTTATATCATTACGATGGAAAGTTTCATTTTCCGTTTTGTTATGAATTAAATATAAGTGATGAAAATAAAGGTTAATCAAATTGCAGTTTGTTGTGTATATAAACTGATTTCTGAAGGTCTCTTTCTGTGTAGGTCTCATGGTCATGTTGGCAAATTTCTAGTGGAATTAAGCTGCCAAAAAAAAAACAACAATTGCTTGGGGTGACAGTGGTGCCAGTGGTATAGGATCATCCTGTAACCGGTGGGTTGCTGGTTAGAACCCCCGCTCTGTCTGATTCAGCCATTGTGTCCTTAGGCAAGGCACTCGACCCGCCATGCCTGCTGATGGTGTTGCCCATTATGATTCAGTCAAAAACAGAAAGTGGAAGCTGCAGAAAAATTGAACTTTGCTCAAACGTAGTGTTCATCACACCTCAGAAGAACAGAGCCACAGGTCTGCATGAGGCTGAGTGAAGCAATGGCAATGAAGCCAAATGAACTGCAATCCTTTCCTGTTTGTGTTGCTGCAGCAACATCATGTTTGGATCAGAACACTGTAGGCATGTGTCTGGAATAGCAGACAGAAACTGTAAGTTGATTTTTGATTCTTATTAGCTTTGCTATGTTTTGACTAGATTAGACATTTTGGATGAAGATCATTTGCCATGTAGATAATTTTATTTAACCACTTCTTTCATCATATTAATGCCAGTAACATTTAATTAATCCTACTATCCTTACAAAGAACTACATTGGAGATATTTGAGTCCAAATATTTTATTCATCTCAATGGGAAGTAGAATATTGTTGTAACTCATATTATCCAAGGTCTTTCAAAGAGTTGTTGTAGATGGTGAGGGGCAGCAAAGATCTCTTGTAGTGATCTGTTTTACAATGGATTTAAAGAAGCCTCTGACTGAAGACAGAGATTTTGTATTACAGTCTCATGAAGAGAATAATCAGCGTTGTCTGCAATGTTCTTCAGTTTAGAAAAAACGTCTTTGCACAAGCATCTCCAGAGGTTCCAGAGCAGCCCCCAGAACAGAACCAGGCTTATTTTTTTGGCTTGTTAAGTTTATAAGTCACTGGCTTTGATGCAAACCCAACAGATGATGAAATGGTACTCTCTACCACAGACTTGTGGACGATATGCAGCATCTTGCTGCAAACACTGTAGGATTTCCTCAGAAAGTATGGTCTGCCGAGTCCCTTCTCGTATACAGCATCTTAACCCTAACTCTTAGAAATGAGTTACATGGGATAGAATATTTGAAAATTTTAGGCACCCATGCTCCACAACGGAAGACAGTAGAAAGCTAAGTAGCTGCCTGGTAAACTGATAATAGAACAGAATAGAGTAGAAAAACCCTTTATTGTCACACAATAGTGAAATTAAGGTGTGTCAGCAACAAAGTAAAAGGCAAATAGAGCATACAGGTACTCACAAACGTAAAAAAACGATAAAGATCAAAAAGTAAGTAGACTGAACAGTAAAGGTAAAAAAATTACAACATAAGAAAAATAAATATTGTACAGTTACTAAAATGGCACACTCAGATTAATGAAAATTGCAACTGATTTGAGCAGTGATGGTTATAAGATCTACCAGTTGCTGGGAGGAAAGATCTGTGATAACGCTCCTTTGTGCACCTAGGATGCAGCAGTATTTCACTGAAGGAGCTCTCCAGTTCTGCAACAGCTTCATGCATGGGGTGGGAGATGTCCAACAGTCATGTTATTTTTACTTCCTTCTGTCTCTCACCACCTGCACTGGGCCAAGAGGGTATCCAAGGACAGAGCTGGTTTTCCTGATGAGCTTATCTAACCGCTTCCTCTCAGCTGTAGATAAACTGCTGCTACAACATACTACACCATAGAAGATGGCTGATACCACTTTAGTCAAAAAAGGTCTCAAGGAGCATCATCTGCACTCCAAAAGATCTCAGTCTCCTTTGCAGGTAGAGTTTGCTCAGACCCTTCCTGTCAAAAGCATTAATGTTGTGACTTCAGACCAGTTTATTGTTCAGGTGAACACCCAGGTACTTATGTGAGAGTCCACTATCTCAATGCCAGGTCCCTGGAAGTTTACCGTATTGTGAGTCTGTGCCTGCGAAAATCCGCTACCAGGTCCTTGATTTTCCCTGCGTTGATGAGGAGGCGGTTCCGCTGGCACCAGTCCATACGTCCACTGTCTGTAATCTGCCATAGTCGGACTCACCAGTGATGACCCCGACCATGGCAGAGTCATCAGAGAATTACTGTAGATGGCAACCTGGGGAGTTGATGGAGAAGTCTGCAGGGTGAACAGAAACGGTACCAGCATAGGTAGAGACACAGTCCCATGTCCTCAAATACTGCGGGCGGCCAATGTGGTATCCACTGGAACAGATGGTGGTCCACTCCTGACTGCTCCAGCTTGTCCCTCAGACGTCCATCCTGGATGGTATTAAAAGCACTGGAGAAATCAAAGAACATGATCCTCGCAGTACTTCCAGGCTTCTCCAGAAGGGTTAAAGCTCGGTGCAGGAGGTAGATGATGGCATTATCCATCCCTTTGATAGTTAAATGCCCAGATTTGCACCATCTATCATTCACAAACATAGCCAGACCCCCAATTCTCCTCTTAGCACTCTCTTTGGTTCTGTCAGCCTGAATTAAAACAAAACTGTCCATGTTTATGTGTGTGTCCGGAATTAAAATTGGTTTTTTTAAGTGTAAGGATCCCAGCAAAAGAAAGACTTAAAAATTTGTCTGAAAATTGTCAACACGTCTTTGATAAAAAGCTGTAAGCAATGTTTCCAACAAGGACAGGCACTTCAGCTGGAACATTTACAGTTTTATAACTCACAGCAGTTTTAGAGGGAAGTAAATAAAATTGGACCCCGAAAGAACAAAATGATTCAGATGGAAATTCTTGAGGAAAATGGGGAGTCTTGTTTTGACATTGATCTGGTACTAAAAAAAGTGGGAAATGAAATTTCAATCTGAAAAGACTCACAAAGAGAGGGTTGGCAATTAGAAAAGTTTTAATGATGTGAAATTACATTATTATATCTTTGGCGCTCGGACCTGGGAGGAAGCCATGAATGCTGTGAATGATATGAGCTAAGATGATCATTTGTAAGGGTTAGATTTAGAGATGTCTTCCCCCCAAAAAATAAGGTCGTGACGTGACGAGGCCTAATTGAGTACTAGAGGGGACATCTGTCAGGAGAGTGGGATGGAAGAGGAAAGGATGAGAGTAGTGAAAGCCGCAGGAAAGATTTAAGCAGAAAAGAGAAGTTTGTAAATATGGTATGAAGTAAGGAAAATAATTGAGAAGCAGAGGAGGTGATAGATATGCCGAGAGGGGCAATACGAAATGATAGATATGCCCATTAGGCGATGTGAGGTGATAGATATACCATTTGGTAATGCTTGATTATTATGCTTAGATCAGATCAATGTGATAGATATGCCGAGCTGGCAATGCGAGGCGATGCAACGCTTGATGAAAAAGCTTAGAGAGCAGAGTAAGGTGATAGATATGCCGCTTGGCAATGCGTGATTATTTCAAACTTGGAGAGCAGAGCAAGATGATAGATATGCTGTGTTGGCAATGCGTGATTAAAGGTATATTCCGCTGAGGATTTTTGAATAAAGATATGAAGTTGTGAACAGATCAGCTAGCAAAGAACACATAGAACGGGTAATGAAAGAAAAAAAAGCAGGAAATGAGAGAGTAATTAAAGGGAAGAAGTATAATTGAAATGAGTAATAGGATTGGTTAACGGGAAAAACTAAATGAGATGAAGAAATTTTGGAAGCTATGGAGTGCTGAAAATGCCGTAAAAGAAATGCAGATGAAGATAAGAAATAAGGTTAAATAAAGATCTATGAGTCCGGGTTGAAGAATAAATTGAACGTCAAGGTGAAAGCAGGAAGATGAGTAAAGTAATTGAATAAAGAATGAGAAGACAGGGAATAATCGGCCTCTAATTAAGGAAGGGCAAAACGAATAGAAGTACTTTTCGAAGAACATAAGTGAGCTAGAGCGAGGGAGAACATTAGACAAGACTGGCAGGTGCTGAGGGGAAGAGACTTGCAAAACAGTAACATGATTGAACAAAGCCAATGATGGATAAAGGCCAACCACCACCAGGAATTATTGGGAGCTCTTACCTGAGAGCTGATAAAACAATGAGCAGATAGAACGGAGTGGAAATCAGGGCGAACATAGGAAGAGAAGGATGAAAAAGACTAATGACCCAATTGCTGGAGAGCGGCTGAGGGAGAGACATTGGGTCGCTGCATGAACTGGGACATGCCTATAATATCTGAGCAACCAGGAGGCGGACTTGGGGCTCCTTCTAGCGTGGGAAATGGGGCATGCGAAGGAAAAGGATTTGAAAGTAGAAAAAGGTTAAACCTGATAAATAATAGAATGCGGGTTGATATTAGCAAGGATGAAGAGATGGATTCAATCAACCTTAGACTTTAAAAAGGAGAAATTGAAGTAGACTGATGGGGAGAAACAACAGAAGACCTAGGAACTAAATAGAATAACCTAGAAAATGATGGGCAGGAATGATGAAGTTATAAGTTATGACTTGCCAGGATGCACTGGAGGTAAGGCATAATGCCTTAGAGGACGAGCGGCTTTAACTAACGGGATTGACCACTGCTGCATTGCTTACTTATCAGAAAAGCAGCGATGCGCTTCTTCCAGAAATGCCCTAAATGCAGCAGGCTATAGTGATGGGATGATCTCACAGAAAGCTGGGGATTCAGATCGGGGAAGAAAGGAGGCCTTACAACGAATGGCCCTGAGAAACCACCCCAAAACCCACGAATGGAACTACGTCTGTGTAAATGACCTTACTAAAGATTGACTGTTCAGAAATTTTTTCAGAACAGTTTTTTAATCTGCTGCGGCAGCAGCACAATTAGTACTTATGTCGAAATGCATAGTCCAGGGAGATGCTGTAAACCACTGAACAGAGCAGCGCCAATAATGTGCAGAGAGAAAGTGTGCTTTACAATCATCACGGGAAAAGATAGTAATGATGTAGTGAAATAGTTTTAGCGCCTGGTTGATAAGGGAACAAGGTTGAAATATTATAATAATAATCCCTGACTGGCTGCTTGGGGTTCCACCATCAGGAGATAACGGTCGGTAGCCAATGAGAGGCACATTGCTGAACTCCACCCCTGGCGGGTCATATCCACCTGTTCGCAGGTTACGGTGGAGCATGGTGCCAGTTGCCACAGACAGGAAGAAATCCTTTTGGGAATAAGACCATTCGGACGAGCCTTTCTCGTCAACTAGAAAACTGGCTGCTTCCGGCAAAAATAAGTGCTTACATATTAAAAGCTGCGTCGAGGACAAAGATTTGTCGTACAATTTCCTGTTTGTTGAGTGTCACAGAGAAGCACACACAGGCTCTTCCATTACATCTCGGTGTTTAAATGGAAGACAAACAGAAGAGAAGGAGTGCAGCAAGGTCATGTGCTGAGCTTATTTGACATGCGAATTTCAAGTTACATTTTTTTTTTTTGTAGAGGGTGCCAATATTCTTAGTGCGATATGCACGCTTAATCGCAACACAAAAGTTTATCGGGTTCGATATCATAAACTAAGTAAAGTCACAGACAGTTGAAATATATATTTTATATCATTTCATGGCACTGGGAAATATAGGGAGGTGAGATGTTTAATAAATATATGGCGAAACGGGGTAAAAGCANAGTTATTAAAGGTATTACATTCTGCATATCCTTAGATCTTACACTGTGATCACATGCAAGGCTCTTTCAACCAAAGATTGTGAATATCCGCTGACAAACCTTCTTTTAAACTGGGACGCTACAGACTGTAAAACTTAAGAGTCAGCCGAGCGAACGACGACGCTGGAAGAGAAGGAGATACCGTTCCAGTTAGAAAGGAGACTGGAGCGGAAAGCCCGGCAATTTGTGACCGTGCAGAAGTTCTGGAAAAAGGAAGAGAAAAGCAAAGCGCTCTGATGGCCGACTAAGTCGCTGGAATCAGAAGGTGGCTTGCAATATAAATTGTCAGTGGAAAGAACAGCACAGTCTAAGCGGGCTCTTGATTGAGCGAGGGTGGATGCAGCTAAGCGAGGCGAGCGATCCTACGAGTGGTAGGGGAGGAAGGATTATGAGAGTCTGTTACGAACAATGCAAGGAGGCGTCGGAGTTGTAGATGAGCTCAGCTGACAAGCGAGGAGGAACACAGCCGAAGGTCCTTTAAAAACAAGGGGCAGAAGGTGATTGGATGATGAATCAGGCGGACAGGATGCTGATTGGAAGGCCGGGAGACGCACAGGGAAGTCATTGGATGGTGGAGACGGCGAGGGTAAGCCTTTCATTCTGAATTTTCGTTTAAACTCCATATAGTTGTTTTAATACTTGCAATAATTCCTTATTGTTTAATGATCCATTTTTAGATGAGATTTGTAAAGTAAAACATGAGCTTTAAGCTGGAATGAGGCCAATTCCTAAATCTCCAAAAGTTGACCTATTAGTTCCTTAGAATTACGGAAGTATCAGCCTGATGATCACAGTGTATAAAAGATATTCAAACAACCGGACCGAGACCCACTTTTTGAGCAGAAAGTAATTTATACTTTTAGCAATGACAAGGCAAATAAGGCATCGTATTGTGACGTTGCATGACATAAATAAAGCAGGTGAACCCCACAACACTGAGGCAGTAAAACTTATAAATCTTTTAAAATCCACGACATAAAATTGTGTCTCTTCTCCATCCACTCCAATGAGATGGACGCTCACTTCTAACAGCTGCTGCACTCTTGAGGTCTGATGACTGTCCCGGAAAAAAGGTCCTCACCCCCTTGTGTAATCTGAGGAAGAAGTGCTCTTATTTCTTGCTGAAATCAGTTCTCCAGTGGTGAAGAATATAATTAGATATCTTCAACCGAATAAAAAAAAGCCCCTCGCTATAATGTATGCCATGTAATGAAATTTACCTTTCATAAATGTTTGTGCTGTTTTGTGATTTTTGTTTTGATGGCCTTCTTGTTGTTCCTGTATGGTGCAAAGCAGTTTAATAAATAAATAAAATCAAAATCATCCTGCCATCAATTTTTAATCCTTTTTTAGAAACAGGAACATCTGCATACTTATCCCCAGCAAAACCTTTGAAACTGTTTGACATTTCCCTGTTGCTTTACCTGTTTGATAGTGTTATGGAAAAAAATCATACCAAAGAGATTGATGATCATCCCTCAATCAGCTTTATTAATTTAGCCTTATAAGTGAGACAGTTTACAGGTCAGACATGTTGCTAAGCTGAGCCAGAAAACTGTTCTCCTGACAAACGATACCACCTTCCTATATAAAACACATGTAGTCTGGCCCCCTTCCAGTCAGAACAGAGGCCCAAACGTCTCCACTCCTCTGTATTAAAATGTTCCCTCTTCCACAGCGGGGGTGCAGTAAGAGGGAGCAGGAAAGGAAGTGAAGCACCTTTAGTCAGGCCAGGCAGTGTCTCACCTCAATTAGCATAAAGGCACTCTTTACATTTTCCGTTAAAATGGTAAAGATAAACAAGCAGTAATAGTTTCATCGGATTTATTAGATTTTATTAATTGCTATAACAACAAGAAAATAGCAAATTTTAAACAAAAGACAACAGTAAAATAAAAACAACAAAAATAATGATGTTGATAATAATAATAATAAAAATGAGCCCAAAATTCTTCATATCTTTGGCATAATTTGGTTTAAAGAAATCTTTTAACTTTACCAAAATGATTCTTTTGATTGGGAACATTATTTAAAGTTCGGATGCAGCATTATGATCTCTCAAATATACTGTATTTGAAGGACCCAAAGAAGTGAGAAAGTTTTCCAACCTCAAAGACTTGAAGCTCATCTGAAAAACCAGTTGAAAATGCAAAAGGCTTGTCAGTGATTATCAGAAGGGATTGGCTGCTACAATGCCAGTTTAAAATAGTCAAATGATTATTGAGAAGGGTATAAATATTTATCTGATATGCAATTTTTAATAACTTGTAAATAAAAACAGATTCATATATTTTTTAAGTTGATTAGCTTATTTTAGTTTCTTTTTTACATAGTTTTGTCATGATCTGCCTGTTAGGTTTTGAGTTTGAGTTCCTTGTCTGCTTTCGCCATTGTTAGTTATTTCTGTTCACTTAGATGTTTTGTTGCTTCACTGGATTCACTGCTCATCGGTGTTAATGAGCTCCCCTCCTTCAATTGTTTTACGCTCTTTCCCCCACCAGCTGCTACATATTTTTCCTGATTAGCTTCCATTGTTTATTGGTCCACTCTTCTTCCTACATCAGTATTTATACTCTATGGTTTTCTTTTCATTTCACGCCACTGGATCATGCTGTTTGTTACCCCATGTCATGTCTGATGTCCTACCCATTTTCCATATCCTTCTTCTGCCTGTAAGTTTTCAGATTTATGTCATTAAAGAACTTTGACTCACCAAGCACCTCTAAAGCTCCTGATCTGTACGTTTGTCCTGGTATACCTCCACTCCAAACCATGGCAGTTTCATTGTCTTTTGAGAGAAGGTCGTCTCATTTCCTACCAGAAACACTTCTTGGATGAATGAAAATCTATGTATGGGGTATTCATACTTTTTGGCCTCAACTGTGTCTGTATGAAACATAACACATATTCGGCCGTTGGATCCCAAATAATTTTAATGAAAACGTTACAATTTTCTTTGACTGTCAACAACTTTTTCAACACATTGGAAAATGTCACATTTAACTATTTCAACACAGATAGATTTTAGATATTTTTGCTGTTTTAGATAAAGTAATGTTTGGCTTTTGTTTGTGTATTGTGTCCATAATAAACGGTGGTGGTCTGATTTACAGTTTTTTTCTTGAGTTGGTTAAGAGCTGTATTCATTTCAATATCTCAAAGAAAGTTTAAAGTTTCACATTTAATTATGCTAGATGAAATAGTTTCCAATTTTAGCATAAAACTTTACTAAAGTAGTTTATTTTTTTATTTTGCTTTGTCTGTCCAGAAACTTTTGTCGTCTCTCGACAGGAATCTCATCAAGACTTATACCGTGATTACTGGCCCTGGGAAAGAACAGACAGAGATGCAGAATAAGAAAGACGGACAAAGAAAACAAAGAAAAGCTCAGATGTTCAATAACAATTACTTTGATTTTTGGTTTAAGCAACAAAGTGAGTTCTTTCTAAAATCTGGTTTCACAATAGAACATTTTAATCAAAAATCAAAATATGCCAATGACATTAATTACTAATATTAATTACATATGTTAAGTCAGTGAGTGTCAATATGACAAAAAGTATTTTTATGACCAAGATCAGAAGTTGACATACTACGATATTTTCTGTTTTTTTTTTTCCAATTCCGCAAATTTACATAAAGATAGTTCTTCCATATGTCATGTGTTCTTACCCTCCAGCAAGATCAGGGGGAATAGGAAGAGGTTTATTAAAACCATCTCGTCCCATCAGCCAGTATGTGTCCTCTGCGCCCTTTACCTTCAAAACACAAGAGCATGGAAACATAACTGGGTTGCTAGACAGATGGCAGTCTCATTCAAATAAACTACATCCATTTATTCCACCCTTTGTCATAGTAAATGTTTGAGCAGGTGGGTATACCTGTGCCTTTCTGGTGTCTATGTGATAACCCACTTTGAGACTCGTCAGAACTTTGACAGTGGAAAGACTGATGTGGATCCTGTAGGCTGAAGAAAACAAGTATAAAGGAAGACTGAAACAAATTCATTATGTGCAGATCTTAGGTATGGCTTTAAATAAAAGTACAAATAATTTAGTTTGGTATGCTTAATTTTGCCACAAATGGTTGAGACCCAACAGAAGGCAGGCTTGAGATTCAAAAACAACATCTTTAGCAGCAAAAAGGACAGGGAATCCAACCAAAAACTGTGAGTTTAAAACTCATAAGCAAGATTAAACTGTCACAGGAGATAACTATGAGAAGGATATTACCCCAAGGTGTGCTGGGGTCAAAATTGCAAATAGAACCAGATGGGAAAAAACATCAGAGAAGCAAGACTCGAGATTAAACTAATTAGAACAACAGGTGAGCTCACAACTCTGGCAGTCCGCTGATGGTTGACCCATGGAGTAGTCCAAAAGGGTTGTGTAAAAAGTCTGGACCGAGTTAATGCTGAGTTTGGGTTTTCTGTTCCAGGAAAGGATGTAAGTCCAATAATATAGCTGGACCACTGCAACAGACTCTGGGAAGCTGTGGACCAACTAATGGACCAGCTAACGATTAATGTGGACCAGCTAATAATGGGTCCACACCCAGGAATTCATGCTGTTAATCACATTGAAATAATCTTTAAATCAACCAAAACAAGAGCTGCTAATCTGTGTGTTTTTTTTGTTGTTTATGGAATAAAAACAGTAATGTTGTGTTTTACTGTGAATAAAGAACATTGAATTAAACCAGACCATGACATTTATTGATTTGTTCCATATTTTTAGTCGTACTTACGCAGCCCACTGGATTCCATGTGGGATGCTGTGGTCACTGTGTCTCCAAACAGACAATACCTGGGCATGGTAAGTCCAACCACACCTGCAACCACTGGTCCTGAACACATTGAAAAGTGTGAGAGGCTGCTTGGCAAATACTTCATTCTTGCTTTTGGATACACCATTATGGTTTCTCACATATACTGTATTAGTCAATAACATCATCAACTGACCCACGATGGAAATTTGTGTTGCATGATGTTTGCATGAATTGAATTATTTTGTAAAGGTTATCTTTATTATTATTATTATTTTTGGTCTACCTAGAGTTTCCTGTTGTGACCGTACACTCAAGACTAATTAAATTACATGTTATTGACTTAAGCTGGCATTTAATTATTAATTGTAAGATTGGAGATAAGCCCTGATTATCAGTTGCGATGAGTTTTAGGGGCTACAAACTGGACAACTTTGTCAGAGATGATACCAACAGAGTGCCTTCGGATGCCAGCGGTGGATTCTGAAAGGTAGAAAGTGGGAACCTCTCTGGGATATTAGCGGGTAGGTGGATATAATTCTGTCTGGATAAAATAGACTGATGCGTTCCACCTCCATGTTCGCTGGTAGTCCAGGGAAGGTTGTAATGTTTGTTGTTTACCAAAAAAATACGTTTTTCTTAGTTAGGTGGTTCTGTGAGACCACATTTGTCTACCAGGAGAAATTTCCTGTTTAAAAAGGGTTTCATCGCCTGAAGAGGATTGTTTGTCATGGGGAACACAGTGGGCACTGGGCAGCACAGAGGAAGACTGAGCTGAAAGGCATTGACACTGTGTCAGTGTTACTCCATAGTGTAGCTAATTATCTTCAAGGGTTAGTTCAGATTTTCTGAAGTGAGGTTCTGTTAAGTTATTATTGATAATAGTTCCCTTACCTGTCGTAAAAAGATTTCACATCACAGTGAGCTTTTCATTGTAGTAGATGTGGTGGATAGCTAGTCAGCTAAAACCAGCAGTGTTAGTTAACGTTAGAATCTTAAAATTATTCATAATGAATAATGAATGTTGATATTAATATGAACACAATATATCATGGCATATAAAACAGACAACAATTTCACATCAGACTGTTTTGATATTTGTAACTGGTTTGTCCAGCCAAACAACGTCCCTGTTTCTATGTGAAGTTAAGTTGGCTGCAGCTCTTCCACCAGAAGACTCTTCCAAGAACGGAGTAAACGTTTTGTTTTTGCATCAGTCATGCAGCAACATCGGAGATTTTTACCTCCGCCAAGGAGGTAATGTTTTTGTCTGCGTATGCCTTTCTGTCTGTCATGATGTGTCACCATGTGGGAAGCTGCTTCACACTCGGCTGCAAACCGCTTCAGTGAGTTGGGCTTCAGTGCCTTGCTCATGCCTCTGAGCACAGCACTGAACCCCAAGTTCCCTATCCATCTGTGTATCGGTGTTTGCAGGTGTGTGCGTTTGTAAGTGTGACTGGATGAATGTGGCTCTAATGTATATTGTTTTCAGCAGTCAGCATGACTAGAAAAGTGCTATATAAAATCTATCCATTTACCCTAGACTAGTGTAGTGTTAAAGCAGCATTCAGGCCTCTCCCAGAGAGCTGTCGGTTGAGCTTCACCAGTTGGACTGGGTCCGGATTGACATGCCATTGAGAATCACTAGTAGCCGGTAATGATATATGTAGCTAAAACACTAGTGATGTTTGTTTGTTAGCGACTATGATAGTAAATGTGAAAGATGATTTAAAAGCAAGAATGAGTCCCCTACTTGATCTACAATATCTCATACAGGAAGAGTTTGAAGATTTAAAGCTTGTTTTCAGAGTAATGCTTTTAGTAAGATCAACTGTATCCTCAGGTCAGTCAAGTTTTTATAAGTTTGTGTGTAAGGGTGGTAATGTACCTGAGTGCAATCCAATGCGTATTTTCACTTTGATTTCAGGCATGTGTTTGATCTTAAATGCTCCTATTGAATGCAGGATGTCAAGAGACATGTTTGACACTTCAGCTGCGTGTCGATTCCCATTTCTGTTGGGAACCCCTGAAGCCACCATGTAGGCATCCCCAATAGTTTCTACCTAAACATAAAACACATTTTCATGTAGTTAATTATGTTAACAAAAATAGCAGGGGAAATAATAGTGCCCTTTGTCTTTTAATAGAAAACAATTATATTACATCAAGTTATTGGTCTGATATGATGAGTGAAAAGAAGCATAGATGTACAAATGTAGGTCCTTACTTTGTAGACATCATGAGTAGCAATGATGGCATCAAACATGGTGTAAAGGTCATTAAGCAAGTCGACCACCTAAAAACACAATTTCAATTAAACAGTGAAAATGGACAGAATGAGCAGATGTTTAAGTTATTTTTACCTCGATGGGTTCACTTAGAGCTGAGATGGTTGTAAATCCAACGATGTCACTGAAGTAAAGTGTGCAATCTGAATAGTCTTCAGGTTGGACAGGCTTTCCCTTTTTTAAGGCTTGAGCCACAGACCTGAAACATGCAAGGCAAAGCAAGTTTATTTTTATATCACATCTCAGCAACAAAACTATTCAAAGTGCATTACATGATGACAAAAAAATAAAAAGTAAATTGCAGTGGTATGATAAAGGAAAGTAAAGAAAAGTAAGGAAAAGCTATACTACAGACTGAAATTAATTACATCAACTTTTTTGCAAAATCATAATAATAAATGAACCAGCTGCAGGAAAATGTACATCTTTAACCCATTCACTGACGCACTCGTTGCTTTATGGTTCATATGTTTTCACCATAAAATCAAACGTTTCTCCCTGGGGAGGAGGTATTCTTTAAACCCCTTCTGGTCCATTATGTATCTGGGAAATATTCCCCTAAAACTTGTCCACGTTTGGACCAAGAGTCAGAGCCTTCTCGATGCGCTGTAACCTTCCCCCTAACTATTGGTAAGAGAGCACAACCCAGCCATGGTCCGTCATGGAGGGGTCTTCTGCAGTGATCTGCTTATCAAATCTTCTGTGCTGATTCTAAACATGCAGCTCTGGGTTTAAAGATGCAGGATAATTAAGAAATAAATCATAGCAATTAATCACAGGTGGACCATTGATTAGTTAACTATTTTATTTTTCTGAATTACACATGTAATATTATATAAACTAAACTAATTAAACAAGGATACAGTTTTACTGAAGGTGAGACATACATACCATATGTATACAGTTATTAATAACTAACAAATGTGATCTGCTTCTCATTGCATCTAGCGAGATCCACCTCGCTCACTTCTAAAGTGGAAACTCCCAATTTACAACTATAAATGTAATGTCATATAATATATAATGATCTCCACAAAGATGTTCAGGTTTTATCGCAGTAATATTATCTATCTGGTCTTTTTCTACACTCTTTTCGCTTCATGAGGCCCTAATAGGTTTTCTGTAGGTTTTAGGAAGGAAGACTAAGATGCCATGGGCTCTAACATGACGTCTAATGGCGTTTTGGGAGAGAAAAAGAAAAACTCATTAATCCTCCATCAAACGTAACAGTTGTCACAGAGTGCTTTTCCACATGTAGGAGCGATTCCATTGTTTGTTAAATTAAAGATCCAAGGATTAAAGAGCCACTGCGGCACTGAGGGCGTATTTAGTATGCAGGCAAAAAGAAGTCCAGGGTCCAAAACTTGAAAGTTGCTTTTTGCAGTTTATTTATCCAGTCTGGCAAGTAATAAACAAAGATCTATTTTTGTTTGTTTTCTGCTGCTTCTTCTGCTCTAGTAAAAAAACGTATGCCTCATTGCATGCTGGTCCTATACCAGTACCTTTACTTATAGAATGGCCCCACAGTTCTTCCACACTAAATTAATTACAAAGCACACAGTAAAAACAAAACTAAAATTGAATTACTGACCAACAAATAAATCTTGTACAACCCAAAAATATTAAGTAACCCAAGAATACATTTTAAGAAAATTGCAGTAATACAGAATAAATAACTCCAACACGTTGGCCTTTATCTATGCATACAATCACACTTACTTTAAAGTTCTTTAAAAAAGAATCAGAATCAGAATCAGAATCAGCTTTATTGCCAAGTTCGTGCATACAAACAAGGAATTTGACTCCGGTACACTTTGCTCTTTTGTTCTGTTTTTGCATTACAGAATATACAAATTTACAAT
>JAHUTJ010050293.1:0-22421 GCA_036250325.1 Characodon lateralis
TTGTATATGTCATTCCCAAGACGAATTGACGCTGTATTGGCCGCAAAAGGAGGCCCTACACCATACTAATAAATTATTGTGGTCTAAAACCAGGTGTTTCAGTTTCATTGTCCAACCCCTGTAGGTTGTCCACTGACAGCAAGATGCCTCTGGCACATCATAAAGGGTAGAGAATTATTGAGTTAAATTTAAATTTACAAAAAAGAATCAATATTTTGGGCTGACAATTACAATTTTCAACTTGAGCTGTCATGCAAAAGTTTTTATTTGTCTGCCACAAGACACACAAGATTTTATGCACACCTTGTGGTCATGTGGTCAAGAGCAACTGAAAGATAAGTAATGGAAGGTACATAGGTATGAAATAGTAAACAGTACAAAACAAAATGTAAGGCACCTAGGTGTGACAGAGGTGCAAAATGTAAAAGAATTGATCTGAACTGGAGTCTTCCTTATACGTGCAGTGATTATTTATTATTGCCTATTTTATCTAAATATGAGTATCTCTTTGATATCTACAGCAGATTTCGGAAACATTTTCACATTTAGAGGCGACTGTGGCTCTGTAGGAAGAGTAGTTGTCTTGCAATCAGAAGGTTGCGAGTTTGATTCCAGCTTCCTCCTGCCATATGTCAATGTTCCCCTGGGCAAAGCACTTAACCTCAAGTTGCCTACCGATCTGCGTATCGGTGTATGAATGTGTGAGCGTTAGTGAGTGTGATTGGGTGAATGTGGCTCTAGTGTAGAGTGCTTTGTATGACTGGAAAAGCGCTATATAAGTTCAGTACATTTGCCCTTTAGACTTAATATGGAGTTCAAATGAAAATTCACAATGAAAGACTCACCCTCACCGTCTTCTAATGACTCTTCTGTGCATCTCCCGGTCTTCCAATCAGCATCCTGTCCGCCTAATTCTCCATCCAATCACTTTCCGACGCCTTGCTTTTAAAGGACCTTCAGCTGTGTTCCTCCTCGCTTGTCAGCTAAGCTCATCCCTCCTCCACCTCACCTCCACCTTCACATCTACTCCTGGCTTCCTCACTCCCTGGCTGCCAATCCACCACCAGTGTCGTATCAGGGGGAAGACATCTCTAAATCTAAGCCTTACAAATGTTCATCTTAGCTCATGTCATTTACAGCATTCATGTCTTCCTCCCAGGTCCGAGCGCCAAAGATATAATCATGTAACTTCTCATCATTAAAACTTTTCTAATTGCAAACCCTTTTCTTTGTGAGTCTTTTCAGATTGAATTAACCCAAAAAAAAAAAAAAATCTGACATTTTGGATGTTGTTGAAGGATTTTGTTCTCCTAAGAAGTGGTCACTGCGAACATGTAGCCTGGATTCTTTACTAGGACAGTTTATGTACATACATCTCTCAGCATCCACATCCATCAGCATGCATACATGCTCATTTACTAGAAATATGTCTCCATTCTATAAAGTTTATTCTCTCTCCTGTTTGTTGTGCCTTACATGCATGGTGGCCTGTCCAGGTATCAGAGATTGAGTAAATCATTTGTGTTCCACAGATTTTGTGAGCTCTCACAGAACACTGGCTTTCTTTTGTACAGCCACTTAAGCAAATAGAAATTCACCAGACGTGTTGTTAGTAGTTGTTGACAAAAATAGCAACCATAAATTTGTATCCAAGGCCGTCCCCGAACAATAGTCCCCTTTGTGTCTCCTCTTCTACTCACTCAACCTGAATGCCAGCTAAGTGATGCATTACCGCTGACAAGATTTCATGCTAAACTTGTCTAAATGAATTGCAATATTTCTTTAAACACCCAGTGAATATGAAAGTGATGTGAATTATAAGATTTATAACTGAAGAATAAACAAATGTTTACAAGTTGGGACCAACATCTTAGCACTCTTCACAATAATCCTTTTATTTTTTGGCATTGTATTGTGTGAATGGGATTAAATGGGATACATTACATGCCTCATCTTTTTGCAAGTATAAAGCTGCATGAAAGGCAACAAGAAACTGAAAAACCAAGCTCAGAATCTTTAATTTTGATTTAATTTAAACTAATCTGAAAGCTGCAATGGCATCCTTTTTTCTTTACATTCAGTAAAGCTTTTGTTCTTTAGCTTACTGAAATTCCACTCTCGAAGGTGAGCAAGGGTCAAAGCCATGTTTATGTGTGACAAGTTGACCTATGACTCTAGCCCTCTGCCACTCCAAATCCTGGATGAGAAGTAAAGCTAAGAAAACATTTTCCTCCACACCTTCATGTTATTTTTGATCTCTTTTTTTTTACCCAGCATGAAATCAGTTTTTCCCAGAGCCATCAGACATTGCCTGGTTGAAGAGTTGTGTGTGTGCGCAAAGGTTTACTGGCGTCTGCTATCTTTTTTTTTTTTTTTTTTTTTTTTTTTTGCTGTTGACCAGCCCTGAATGCTGCAGCACATGAGAGGACTGAGGATTAGAGTGAATGTCCTCTCAAATGACTTGTCCATCTGTGCCCAGGATCGAGTTGTAAGCAGTTGTGATACTGGACCGATTTATTTCAATCAGCAGCAGATCGGATTCAAATAAGCCCCCTGACTGCAAGTAAAATCTCCCCTTGAGGCTGTTATCGCGTTCCTAAAGAAAAAAAAAAAATCTTCTCTCTTCTTTTATTTGTGATCAACAAGCTTGGTTCTTCCTATTCTTCATTACTTCCAATGGTAATACAGAGGCAATTTCCATATTTTCTTCTACTACACCATCTCCCCTCAGTAGTTTGGCCACTAATCAGGAAGCAAGTGGTTCTTATTTATCGTGTAAATTGAATCATTACCACCCACACCACAGGAAAGAAAAACATCCCCACAGCCTAATGTATTCTGCACAGTGCATTTGTGGTGATGGTCAGTGGCCATTTTAACAAAGTGAGGGTATAATGATAATTCTTTGATCTTCTTAAGCTGGCATGTGGTTTGACCTTCTCAACATGTTCATGTTTTCGATTAGTTTTGACAGTCAACAGGAAATGTTCCAGAGGATAATCATCTTCTCCACAACAGATGTAGAGTCACAGCATTAAATAGGACATATTATGCTTTTAAATCCTTTCTTTTCACACTTCAGTCATTCATTTGTGGTCTATTTAAAGTGAAACTGCAATGCTTTGGTCTGAATTACTTGTTATTGTAGCTCCACAGACTCCTCTTTTACCCCTTTTCCGAGGTGCGTCTGAGAGCAACTCATTTTGGTTTGGTTTCTTTAAATGCCGTTGAGGCACTTCACATCCCTCAAGGTCAAAGAGCGCTGCACTTTAACCCGTTCGGCCATTTTTGTAGTTTAATAACAATTCCCTAGCACCACAGAAACAAGACAAAAATGGCAGAAACCATGCAAAACTGTGTAATAAAACTATTCAAAACACGCAGTACAGTTATGTCCTCAAGGAGCTAAAAGCAGCACACAGCACTAACATAAGTAGCTATCAACATAATGGCCAGGAGGTCATATCAACACACAATAAATTCATGTTTAAAATAAAGTTTGTTGCTAATTTTAGCGTTATTTGCAGCTTACCGCTTTGCTGCGTCTATCGTTTCCATAGACAGAAGGAACTGATCGCTCAATCAAATGAAGTCTTTCAGCAAATCGTTCTTGATACTGGCAGAGGTTGCTGAAAAACTTGAAGTGGGGGAAAGAGGAATTTCCCAACTAATGTGGGTAGAGTTCCATGAAAAATAAGCCAGGCACTTCAAAGAGGTTCTGATTCTGGGGGACGGTGTAATGAATTGTGTGGGATGATACACCCAACAACCGAACCAAACTTATCCTTTTTCAGCTTCAGCAAAGTTGAACTTGGCCTACAAAATCGCAGAAAAAACAAATATGCGAAATTGATTAGCCGGAAGTGAATGACTTTATTAAGTAACCATTAAATTTAAGATAAAATGCAGAAACATTTTGCTCTACCACACAAAGGGGGTTCTGAGTTAAAATCAGAATGTATGAGGAAGTCATCCCATGGTTACAAATGGGGACTGCGAATCATTATTTAAGCACTTCTATTTACCACATAAACCACATCATAAACATTACATTATATATTTTTACAGATCTTAAGGCATGCATCTGACTTCCAATTAACTGCCATTTATGAAAGCATTCTAATGCAGCTCTTGGGTGTTGCCTGATGAGCGATTATAAGCTCTGTGGGTCAGCTGCAAACTTTTCAGTCTTTGTCCAGATCGGTCAGTACTGGGATATACCTCAGTCTTCCAACTTGAATTCAGGGGACTAAGAAAAACAAATGAATGAATGAAAGGCTTAGTTATACTGTAATGCAAAGCTTTGTAATACTGACAGACGTTTTTGGTGGCATATTATGCATTATCAAAGACTGCATTTGCTGCTGGCACCAGCTGACACTATAATTAAGTATCTCTTGTCAGTTAATGTGCACAAACCCACATGCACTAGGATATAAAACATGCTGTTCCATCTGACGTGCCCATGTATATCATCACCTTTAAGTAGTTATGAAATTATCTACATTCTGTAATGGCTTAAAGCATTTTTTCCTTTGTTTCACTAGCCAACAATGTTGTTGTGCATTTAGTGCTAGAGGTAAAAAAGAGCTCATCTGGCTCAGACCCAAAAAAAAAAACAGAAACCTACATATTTTCCACATCTTCCCCTGTTTTGTTGTTCCATTTATGTTGTTTCTGTCATAGAATGCTTCCTTGTTTATCTGTGTGTGAGTATGAGTAAGTGTGCAAGTGTTTCAACTTGTGCACGTACACACCAAGCTAATGGCCCCCTGCCAGATGCACGCAGATACCATCTTGAGGGAAACATTACAACACTGCATACTCAATTGAAATTATTTGAATGTTTATAGCAACCAGTACCACAACAGGTGGAGAGGGACAAATCTTTGGCAGGTTGGAGCTGTGGTTTTTGATGCCTTATGACAGCAACTCAGGAGGAACTGAACCAGATGAGCGTTTCACATACAAATATAGTTTTGTCAGCTGTGCTGAAAAGAATAGTAGAAGAGAATAATTTAGACAGCCTGAGATGTGTGGTCTTCTATTATGAGGTACAATTTGCCAAAAAAGGGGAAAAAAACATGCATTATGATTTAATCTGTTATTATGTGGCTTCAGGCTTGTTTTTATTTTTAAAACCACATCTTGTAAAACAAATTGAACCTTTCTGGGTTTATTACAGCATTATAGTTTTCTTTGTGCCATTTTGTTTTCAATTTACAGACTCTTCATGGGTGCTTTACCTTCTTAGAATCATCTTTTTTAAAACTTTCTTTTGATTTCTAGTTCACACTTATTTATGACCATCCATCCTGAATGAAACGTGGCACAGCATAAATTCCCTTAATTAATCCACAGATGAGTCATGATCACATCTGCTTCACGTGTAGCAACTTGAATGTGCCAGACACACAGAAATGTTTTCAGACATCGGATGTTGTTTTATAACTTTGATTAAATAATAAAAAATAATAATAACTTTTATTTTTTTTATATTTCATCAATTAATCCATATGCAGTTTAGCAGATTCCAGATTAATAGGGTAATGAGAGGCTCCGTCCCCGTTAACTCCATGCCTCGAGTTGACAGCTGACCTCTGTCTGCTCTATGACATCAGCCAAGTCAGAAAGGCAGAGAGCCCCCATCACAGGTTCAGTGAAATGCTGTGCTGTTAGACAAGCTGACAGAAGAGAAGCTAAACATGCTGCAAAAACAGAGGATCCTCACAGCTTGCCAATCACCACCATCCATTCTTTGTGTTTTTTATTATTTTTGTTTCCCGAGTGGAAATATTTGAATGGAGAGCACGTCGTTCACCTAAGTTCGCTACCTCCCAGCATGTCCAAGACAACTCGCTTTAACTGACACTAAGCCCTTTTCCAAACACACATATACTGAAAGTAAAAATGATGTGAGGGTCATCACTGAAAAAAAAATGAAATTGATTCTGTCAGCACAGGAAAGCATCCTGGCATGAATTTGTGTCAGAAAGAAGCCTTAACTAAAGATAAGTTTGAAAAGGAAGTTTGCTTTGTGCTGTGTAAAAAGAAAAAAATCATCACACAGAACATGACTGTCAATTGAGAGCACAGCTCTCATGGAGAATCCAAAACCCTAGGCTAAGTACTGGCACATAGAATGAAAAAGCACCCATGGTTCCTTTTATGTCAGTTGGTTACAGATGTATGAAATGAGCTTTCAACAAATACGTAATTGCTCAGTCATCCTGCCACCCGGCTGATCCCAGCTTTGCTTCTCTTTATACGCGACTCTCTCTGACATTTTCTTGGCTTTAAAACAGCCTTCATTTAAAACTTGAATTTTGGTGTAAAATGGGGATTATACGCATGCTGTTTGTAACCTAAACTGAAAACACCAGAAGCTGCTTTTTATCATCAGGGAAAACCATGAGCCAAAGACTTGCAGAAAGAAGGGAAACTGCTGTGCAAGACAGGCTGGACAAAGAGAGGTTAAAAAAATTATCTAGTAGAATGCACAAAATGGGGAAGAGCATTATAGAGTCATAATCCAACAAATATATAACAAATAAATATTTATATTCTTGTTTTTTATGAGACTGATTAAATGATTATTGATTAATGATTAAATTAGACAAATCAAATTATATTTTTATATATAATTGTTAATAATTAAATATGGAAATCATTAGTAAAGCCATTAAGTTGCTACATGCTGAAATCATGTAAGGTTATTTTATTTATATTTATTGAATTATTTCATTCTTCCTTTGCTGTAGTCCATCATGAATTATTTTTTGTCTGACTTTCTGGCATTAGTTTCCTTCAGTGACAGTACCTAGTAGGGCTGCAGCACATATTACTGTATGCAGAATCATAGTATCAATATCACAAAGAACTGCTTGGGCTGCAATAACTGCATTGCTAATTATAAGTACCATGCATTCAGGCTCTCTATACCAGTAAAATCTTCGGCGATGCAGCAAAAAGTGTTTTAAAAAGTATTTTAGATGTTTCAGAAATAGAAATAATGACTAAATTGCTGCATTGCCAAAACAACAGCTGTAGCCAGATGTACCTTTTTCAAAACCATCTTGTTGGGATGGTACTAATAATTTTTTTACACAGAGCACTCACTGTCTGCCTGGGATCTTTGTGTGCAACAAATAAAAAGCAGAAATACATTACATTGTTTTGTTAAGTATTTGTTTATTTATCACAAATCAAACTGTCACAGCAACGTTCACCAACAATATCACATATTAGATGTTTTCGTCATATCATGCAGTCCTAGTAACTATACACGACACAGGCAGAGAGGGAAAAGACACAGCATAGGTTCACAAGGTTAGGACTTGTACAGCCTCTGCATATGGGGCAGCAACTGTGATTTGTAGTGATGAAACTATATCAGATGTCGCAGCGACTATACTTTATAAGTTATGTAAAGTTATTCGGTTGCACTCTAAGAAAATGGTAAGACCTATTTATGCTCTCTTCATCCACATAAATAGCTCCACCATTTTCTAACATTGTGAAGTGTCACTTCTCCATCGTCTCAATTTGTTTAATTAGTTGGCATTGTTGCGAAGTAATGAAGCCACTAAAGGGCATTTCAGATTTAGTTTCTGAATTCAAAAGAAAGTTTCAGAGAGCAACCAACATATTGGGGTGGAAGGAAATCCCGACAAGGATCATTTTTAGAAAGAGACCTAAAAGGAGACTCTGGAAGTTGTTCGTGCAACCGTTAAATACATCACAGCATGTGAATGGAGAATTTCCAGCTTTTCTGGAAGGGCTATACTACACCACACAATTACTGGTGGTACTGCTCCATTCGTTACACGTGGCTATGAATCCACTCCCTGATGACCAACTTAAATATGCATAAAATGAACGCAGAAAAACGGACTGAAGGTTCTGTCTGTTTGTACTGGTTATTTAATATTGAACATAAATGGGCTTTTAAAGTCCTTTATTACATAGAGTAATTTTGTGATAATTCAGATTTCCTTACATAATTGAAGTCTGCTCAGGGCATCCCAGATAGGTAAGTAAATGGCAAAAGGACTGTACTTATATAGCACTTTTTCAGTCATTCAGACCACTCAAAGCGCTTTTCTTTCTAAAGCATTCGCCACATATACATGGCTGCAGTATGTCTGCCTTTTCAAATTTAAAATCTGTTAATACACACTCCAGGGGGGTTGTGATTGTTTAGTTTGTATCTTGAAGCATAAATGCTGTAAACAAATAATATAATCATATAAATCCCTAAAAGAAATATCCTTTTCAGGAATTTACTTGAAAGAGTTCATTCTCTCCTCCTTCCCAGTTGTCGAAACTGGTGCTTTAATTGATCCATTTAATTAATATCTCATCTAAGCTTAGCTGATTTGTATTCATTAATGTACTTGAATGTAAGAACTACAACACACGGGCTGCATGGTGGCGCAGTTGCCAGCACTTTTGCCTTGCAGCAAGGAGGTCCTGGGTTCGATTCCCATCCAGGGGTCTTTCTGCATGGAGTTTGCATGTTCTTCCTGTGCATGTGTGGGTTCTCACCGGGTACTCTGACTTCCTCCCACAGTCCAAAGACATGCCTGTTAGGTTAATTGGTCTCTCTAAATTGCTCTTAGGTGTGTGCATGGTTGTTTGTGTGTTGCCCTGCGATGGACTGGCGACCTGTCCAGGGTGTACCCTGCCTCTCGCCCATAGACTGCTGGAGATAGGCACCAGCTTCCCCGCGACCCACTATGGAATAAGCGGTAGAAANTGTGTGCATGGTTGTTTGTGTGTTGCCCTGCGATGGACTGGCGACCTGTCCAGGGTGTACCCTGCCTCTCGCCCATAGACTGCTGGAGATAGGCACCAGCTTCCCCGCGACCCACCATGGAATAAGCGGTAGAAACTGACTGACTACTATAAAACACTGTGATAATCAACATGAGCAAATTCACATACTGTTTTTGCAAACTAAAATACCAAATACTCCTGTTGTAGAAGTTGATGGTAACAGAAAATTTGAACTTCCGAGGAATTTAAACTAGAAAAAAAACTGAAACAACACCCTTGGAAAATTTACCCAGTAATAATATTTACCCCTTACTTCAGAAATCTCCATCTTTAGCTCAGGAGCCACGCCAAAAGAGCTACTTTCCTATCATGGGGCATGTTCCGTAAAAGATTTCTACCCTGGTAATGAGATTTAGCACAGTGGTAGGAGAATGCCTCTAGAAAACTACTAGGGTTCCTGGAAAAAGTTCCTGCAATGGAAACACGTTTACATGATGAGGAAGTCAAGGCCATTGTAGAGTATTTAAATAACAAAAAAATGCTTATGTGCTTAAAGATTAGTACAGAAGGAGTTTTCAAAACATTTAATCTTCAAGATTAACAATTTAATACATAACTCTAAAGGAGAAATAAATAGATACAGCAATGACATTCGAAAATAGCTGGAACATAAACTTACTCAAAGGCCAAACCAGGTCACAGCAGAGTGGGAAAAACAGCAGGCTTTTCTGGATTTAGTATGGATGACTCCAGGCTTCTCAGCTGTGCCTGAAAATGAGTTATGATCACAGTGGGAAACTGACTGTACTCACCACCCACATAGCACTTACCTAATTGTTAGCTTCACTATTGTGTTATTTTTGTATGGTTGTATTTTTAAAAAAAAAGCAATGAGAAGGAGTTGATCATTTATACCAGGAAATGTTTTTTAGAAAGGTGGTATACTTTAGAGGTCTTCCCCTCTTTAGTGTTTGATATGGATTTTTAACTACTCATTTGCAGATTTTCAAAGGTTAAAGAACAAAACCACATTTTTTGGGTTCTCCTACAAAATAACTGTTCTCAATCTGCCTGAAGCACTTTGACAGTAGTCCAGGTTTTATTCTCATACTCAACAACGTAACTTTAAAACACCACTGCAATGTGTCTGTCTACTCATGACTTTTGCATACCCCAAATTCATGGCGACCAGCTGCATTTCTAGAGTCAGCTCACAGCAACAATTTGACTGGTAAAATAGCCTTAGTGAATACAATGAATAGTCCTTTTAAAGCAATTGCACTAGAAGTGGGCCTACTTTTAATTAGACTTTTTCTAAATCAAACAAGTACAATGATTATCAATGGTCACTTATTGTGCATATATTTGTTAAGACAGTTTTCTGTAGAGCTTTTCCAACAAAATTATTTCTTTTGTAAGACACTGATAGAAGTGTGTGCGTACTTGGTACAGACAGTTTTCTTCTTAAAGAAGTTTCCAATGAATATGTGTGAAGGGATTTGCTGCATTTGCCAACACAGGACAAAAGTAACATTATACAAGTTTTAAGAAGTAACAGGCCATAGCTATGGTAGACCTGGCCTAATGAGTATTTCAGCTTTCCATATAAAGGTCAAGAGAAAATCATTTGATATTAATAAACTAAAAGCAAAGCTCTGCATCAACTTGACTTGTAGTTTGATGCTAGATTTCTGCATACAGAAATTACAGAAAATTTGTAGTCTCATTTTCAGGCGTAACTCTTGTGTAGTTAATAGCATGTCATAAATACAAGCAATTTAGTTAAGTCAAACCAAAAACCAACAAAACATTGGGATTAAATCAGATTGAATTAAAAAAATATATATTCTGTCATAGCATCTACGTAGCCAAACTTTCAATTTTCTAAGACACTGTGAATTATCCTGTATGTTGTCAAGCAGATTGAAAATTAAGACTCAGATTGTAAATAAATATACACTAGAATTAAAAATTAAACAAATTACTACACACTAGTTAAAGAAGCTTTGAGTACGTAAGCAGTGCAGGGCAAAAGGATAGTGAAACTAAACTCAGTGAATACTGTAAAACTGAGAATGTATGAAATTGAAAATAAAAAGTAAAAGTTGATATACATAATTAGAAACCATCAATGGCCCTCAGGTGGAAGCAGAAGGATTTTTTGTTTTTATCAATTTTTATATTAGGGCTCTGTTATGATGTTTGAATAGTGACTCTAGTGCAGGCAGCAATTACAGACACGTTAAAGCAGTTCTAAAATGTTTATATTCTGTGACAAGGGCAAGGAAAGAGGAATCATCCAGGCTGGAGTTCAGGTTCTGATCAGGCACTGAGGAGAAAAGGAGAGTGGTTATTTCTTAGGGAGAAATAGGCGGTGATGATGATGGTGGAATGATGAGGAAAAGGAGTGCGCTTACTAGTTGTTAGTAAATCGGTAGGTGATCGGTAGGTGACTGGGGCTGTCAGGTGGTTATGTTTGACAGTCACAGATGCTGTGTCTCTGTTTATTACTTCCCAGATGTTGATGTCCGTTGGGGTATGAGGGAGGACAGACAGGTGGGTGAGGGGTGGCAGCAGAGCAGCGGACTGATGAGAAAGCCAGGTGGAGAATCTGAGGAGCATGGAGGAGACAAACAGCGGAAGATCCAGAAGACTTATTGTGGAAATCCCAGAGATGAGGAAGCAGACAGAGATTCTGGAAGCCTTCTTTGACAGGTATCTGCTGAAGTGAGGACAAGATTTGGATTAGATCAGTTACTGGATAATCAACAGCACAAAACAGTAGTAGGCCAATCTGGCATTTCTCTCTCTGGTTTCCAGCTCCTCTTTATGCTCCATCTGATTAGTCCTGATGAGCTGCAGCTGCAGCCAACGCACCTGCCAATCACATCCTGTCCAGAGACGAAAGAGAGACACAGACACAACCAACCTGCACACAGCTCTGTGAGTATGACAGTCTCTTCCTTTGTTAGTTTTCTGGATGTTTGCAGCAGTTAGTCAAATACATAGACACACACTTCAGCAATGATGGTAAGTGGCCCCCAACCAAGCAGTGATAAAGTATGCTACCAAATATTTTATTGACATTCGCACTGTTACATAAGAGCACTGAAATAAAAATAGCACCGTCAAGAATTGTATCTTTTTTTTCTTGTTTATGTAGAGTGTCTTGGAATTTTATTTAAATTTTTTCACATTGTAACCACAAACGTTAATGTGCTCATAGGGATTTAATATTCCAGACCGAAGTGGTACATCATTTTTAATAATCTAAAGAATGTCCTGTGTGTTTTCTCAGCCCCCCTCAGAGTCGGTAATTTGTAACTGCCTTTGGATGAAATTAGTTTTGTATCCTGTGGGGTATGTCTGTACACGTTTAGAACATGTAGGGACGAAACTTTTGCCCATTCATTGCAAACTGGAAAAAATTCCACAGATTCTCAATTTGATTTAGTTCTGGACTTTGACTGGGCCATTTTAACAGCTGAATATGCTTTGATCTAAACCAGTCCATTATAGCCCGAGCTATTTTTGTGTATAGTAACTGTCTTGCTAAAACATAAACCTTCGCCTGTGTCTCCCAGAGCTTCTAATATATATATTTTTTTCCAGTACTGCCATGTATATAAGCTTCATTTACAATTCCATTAACTCTGGCTTCTACACAGAATGATGCCTTCACCACCATGTTTTACTGCAATCAGGAGGATAATATGATGTGCAGTCTCAGTTTTCCACCACATTTATCAGTTTGTATCTAAGCCAAAAGTAAAATTTTGGTCTGATCTAACCATAGGGATGGGTACTGAATTCAGAACTGACCAATAATCCTGACCGAACTCCTTCAGTACTACCGAGTACCGATTCACGTAAAATCAAATGGTACCATGTTTTGGTACGTAAACGCATCATTGTGACACTGAGGGAGTGAAACAGTGAGCGATTTTCTATGCATTGCACGCACAAGAGCGTAATGACGTCAGTAGCTGCTGGTACCGTCAAGCATGGCTGATACAAAGCACTCGAAAGTGTGGCTCCGCTTTTCAAAACGTGGTGCAGATTACGCTCGCTGCAGTATTTGTGACGCAAGGTGTAAGGCCAGCAGCGGGAAGAAGATTTTTCTCAAGGGTAAAGAGAAATTTTCATCAGCCTCAGATCTACGGCTACAACTCCTGCATTCTGCAACATTAGCACAGCTACATCCGTTTGCGACTCATCGTCTACAGCCAGCAACATGGCTAGGTTTTAATTTGTGCATTATTAAGAAAAACACTGTGTAGTCAGTTAAGAGTTTTCATGCTGAATAAATGTTTGAAAGATGTTACAATACAAAAAGCTGGATGTTGTTAGGATGTATTCATTAAAGTTTATATATTGAGAAATAAATACGTTAAATTGAAAATCTTGATAATTTTATTATTAAACAAATTAACATTTATCACCACATAAACACACACAAAAGTACCGAAAACTGGCACCGTTGAGTAATGGTATCGATTCCCAGGCACCAGATATCGGTACCGTATCGGTACAAATTTGAAAGGTACCAATCCTTAGACCAGAGCATCTTTTTCTACAAGATTGTTGCGTTCCCTACATGGCTTGTGTAAATTTTTATACAAGACTTCTTATGGCTTTCTTTTAACAAAGACTTTCCTCTTGTCACTCTTTAATGATGGAAAGCTTCGTGGAGTGTACAACTAATCACTGTCCTGTTGAAAGAACAAATTAAACCAGTGAGCTTATATACAGGGAAGGTGAATGGTGAAACAATGGGAAGGAGAGAGGTGGTTAATCAGAATGAGTGAAGACAGGTGTGATGGCCAAGTGTAGGGAACTGAGGGAAATTAGGTTACTATGTAAATGGAGCTTGGAAACACAGGGACAAGAGTAGAAACTATACTAGAGGCAATTCTAAGGGAAGCTAACTAGGAGGAGCAGGGATAAGAAAACCTAAACATAAGCTAACATGAAACTCAAGAAGGAACTAAATGTAAGGACGTTAAAGGAACTACGTAAATGAACAGAATTACTGAATAACAGAATATAACTGACAGACAGGAACTAAAACATAAGGGATTAATGAATAGAACTATACTATAAAAACTAACCGAGGGGGAACTATAATATAAACCAAGGTGGGGGAAGGACAACTAAGTAAACCATAACAAAAGGGAAACTAAGGACAAGGGAAGGACGAACCACTAGAACTAAAGGAGCAGAAGTACAAACAGAATATAACCAAACACCAGGATAACAGAAGGAATAATTAAACATAACTGATAAACCAAAAGCACATGAGAAAGATTTGACTGGAAAACGTAAAACACAAAACCAAAATGGCAGATCCTGACAATATTTCTGAAAGCATTCTTTGTTTACAGCATTTTTTCACACCTGCCTAAAACTTTTGCAAGCAAGGGCATGCTCTTTTTTTCTCAAATCTAACTCTCGCATTGACTACTTTTTTGTTGAACGTTTGTTGATATCGAAAGTGATCTTGTCTGAAAATCACCCAATTGCCATTTCAGATCACAGGCCTCTTAGACTAAATATAACATTCAAATATCAGCCTTGCTATTCCTTTTTGTGGAGATTGAATCCTTAATTATTATCTGATGAAAATACAATGACTTTCTGTCCATTATTAAAAATTAATCAGTTTTTCATACCTTAATTTTGCCATCACTTAATGCCTGCTTGCATGGACAAGGAATTTCTTATTCATTACGCTAAAACTTAATTCTGAAAGCTGAACTAAATATATTATTGTCTGACATTTTGGACACTGGTGGAAAGATTGCTGCTAACCCATGCCCATAACCTTTTAAGCAGAGATGAGATCTTCAATTAAAATTAGACCTGCTTACAACAAATAATGCCGAATGTTTCATGTTACGCTCTCATGCACTTCATTATGAATTTGGTGATGAACCACGCAGGGTTTTGGCACATTTTCAGGATTCCCATGGCAATCAGGTCTCAGACCCAGCAGCAATCAATAACGTTTTTTAAACATTTTATGTTTCCCTTTATAAATCTCAGGCACCTTCAAATAGAAATGAGATGGACTATTTTTTTCAAAGTCTATACATTCCTGTTATTCCTGTGTTTGTTAAAAAGCTTGATGCACCTGTGACTGTGGAAGAGATCTTACTTTGGATAAAATCTATGCCGAATCTTAAAGCACCTTCCCCAGACGGGTTTCCAGTAGAATTTTTGAAAACGTATCGCTCTATTTTAGCCCTGCTTCGATGTTCTGTTTACAATGAATCGTTAGAAAACAGTTCACTGCCACCCACATTAACTCAGGCAATCATATTTCTTTTTCTTAAGAAGAATAAATATCCCATGTCCTATATCTCCTACAGAACCATATCTCTTCTTAATGTTGATGTTAAAATTTTGTCAAAAACTAGCCTCAAAAGGTTCTTCCTGAAATTATTTCTCCAGAACAGAATGGTTTAATTAAAATTGGGCACTTTTTATATATATATATATATATATATATATATCTGCATACTTATTAATGTAATTTATTCTGCTCTCTCTTCCCTAAATTCAGAAGTGATTGTTTCATCCGATGCAGAAAATATGTTTGACTGAGTCGAGTGGAGCTGTATTTTTGCCATACTAAACAAGTTTAGGTTTGGAAAGAAATGTATTTATTTCATGGATTGCGCTTTTGTATGTGTCTGCCCAATATAGTATTAAGACAAATAATGATTGCTCTAATTATTTTACATTATCTCAGGCTACTGGGCAGGGTCATCCCCTTTTCCCACTCCTTTTTGCTTTAGCTATAAAGCCACTTTCAAATGCATTAAAATCCCTTTCTTTATTTCAAGGAATCTCTCCCTTAGGCATTAAAATTAAATTGTCCCTTTATGCTGACAAAAATTAACACAATCAAAATGAATATCTGGCTCAGATTACTTGCTTCTCTTTCAATGTATCCTCTTGTTTTTACCTGAAGTTTTTTTTAAAACATTAGACCATTTCCTCATATTTGTGGGGTGTCTAGAACCACAAACACATATACTGCTATTCAAAAAAATACCCATTTTGAAATAGGTGTCTTCAGGACATAAAGAAACGTGATTTTTATGTATAAACTCCATGCAGTAACTGCATTTAATAATATTTGAAAATTTATTAATATATATTGATGCTGTCAAGGAAGAGATCACGAGCTGATGAAGCCAATAGGACCACATCATCTGCAAAAGGCAGAAACGCAGTCCTACATCCACCAAAACGGATCCCCTCAACACCTTGGCTGCACCTAGAAATTCTGTCCATAAAAGTTATGAACAGAATCGGTGACAAAGGGCAAGCTTGGCGGAGTCCAATCCTCACCGGAAATGAGTCCGAATTACTGCCGGCAATGTGGACCAAGCTCTGACACCGGTCGTTGTTGTGGAAAATTATTTTTAATGCTCTGAACTTCCCTTACCTCTCTTCCCTCTGACCTCTGTGTTTTGTTACCCTAGAGGAGTTGGTCTGTAAAACCGTTATCAGAAGTTTAATGGTTAAAACACATCCTGGAGGGTTGTGTCTCAGGAAGAGCAGATGGTCCGCTCATAAATGACTTTGTTACCTCTGACCCGAGGAGTGTCTAGGGCCATGAAGCACAAACTCTTTTAAGTTGAGGTAACACCCACATACTCTTTAAATACTGTGTGTAAATCTTGATCGGTGCTCTGCTTCGCTAACCTCAGTGACAGGGTCTTCAAACGTTGAATGCCTTTGAATGAAACTTATAAAGACAAAGTCCGGTCTTCGTCTTTTAATGGGTTAATTTCTCTCCCACTTTGTTAAGAAAATTCCACTACTGTTGTGCAGGGACCTAACAGCCCATATCAAAGGGCCTGGTACCCCATACTCCCAGACTACCCCCCACAGGATTCCCCGGGGGACATGATCGAACGCCTTCTCCAAGTCCACAAAGAACATGTAGACTGGTTGGGCGAACCCCCATGCACCCTCCAGGACCCTGCTGAGGGTGTAGAGCTGGTCCAGTGTTCTACAGCCAGGAGAAAAACCACACTGCTCTTCCTGAATCCGAGGTTTGACTATCCGATGTACCCTCCCCTCCAGAATCCCCAAATAGACATTACCAGGGAGGTTAAGAGTGTGACTCCCCTATAGTTGGAACACACTCTAGGTCCCCCTTTTTGAACAGGGGGGCCACCACCCCGGGGTCTGCCAATCCAGTGGAACTGCCCCCGATGTCCACGCGATGCTGCAGAGTTGCATTAACCAACACAACCCTACAACATCCAGAGCCTTAAGGAACCCCAATCGAATCTCATCCACCCCCGAGGCCTTACCACTGAGGAGCTTTTTAATCACCTCAGTGACCTTAGCACCAGAGATTGGAGAGTCCGCCCCAAGGTCCCCAGGCTCCGCTTCCTCAGTGGAAGACGTGCCGGTGAGATTGAGGTGGTCTTCGAAGTACTCTGCCCACGACCCACAACATCCCGAGTTGAGGTCAGCAGCACACCCTCCCCACTGTAAACAGTGTTGGTGGTGTACCTCTTCCCCCTAAGACGTTGGATGGTGGACCAGAATCTCCTCGAAGCCGTATGGAAGTCGTTTTCCCTGGCCTCTCCAAACTCCTCCCACGCCCAAGTTTTGCAACAGCAGCCACCCGTGCATGCCACTTGGACTGCCGGTACCCATCAGCTGTTTCCAGAGTCCCACAGGCCAAAAATATCCAATAGGACTCCTTCTTTAGCCTGACAGCATCCTTCACCGCCGGTGTCCACAAGCGGTTCGAGGATTGCCGCCGCGACAGTCACCAACAACCTTGCGAACACAGCTCCGGTAAGCCGCCTCGGCAATGGAGGTGCGGAACATGGCCCACTTGGACTCAATGCTCCTCACCTCCCCCGGAACATGTTTTAACCTTTCCCGGAGGTGGGAGTCGAAGCTCCGCCTCACGTAAAACTCCACCAGGCGTTCCCAGCAGACCCTCAAGATTCATTTAGGTCTGCCAGGTCTGACCGGCATCCTCCCCCACCATTGGAGCCAGCTCACTACCAGGTTGTGGTCAGTGGAAAGTTCCACTCCCCTCCTCACCCAAGTGTCCAAGACATGCGGCCACATGTCAGATGACACGACAACAAAGTCAATCATCAAACTACGGCCTAGTGCCAAGAGCACATATAGACAAACTTATGCTTGAAGGTAAGGTAAGGTAGGTAAGGTAAGTTTATTTATATAGCGCTTTTCAGCAACGAGACACCCAAAGCTGTACATACAATTACAATACAATCACAAAGCAAATAAACACAGATACAGACACAGAAAAACAAATCAAATGATAAAATCAAACAACAGAGGTAATTTAAAAAAGTAAAATAAAATAAAGAGAATAGAATGATGGACAAGAAAATGAAAGGAAAATTGGACTGAAAACGCAACTAATCATGCCTAAATGGCACAGTCAAAGGCCACTCTAAACAAATAAGTTTTTAATCTTGATTTAAAGCAATTTAGGATTTTGGCGCTTTTACAGTTTTCTGGCAGTTTATTCCAGATTAGTGGAGCATAAGAACTTAAAGCTGCTTCTCCGTGTTTAGTTCTGGTTTTGGGTATGCAGAGTAGATTTGAGCCAGAAGACCTGAGAGGTCTGGGTGGTTGATACACTGACAACAAGTCTGTAATGTATTTTGGTGCTAAGCCATTCAGTGATTTATAGACCAACAGAAGTATTTTAAAGTCCATTCTCTGAGCTACAGGGAGCCAGTGTAGGGACTTTAGAACCGGGGTGACCGGGGTGTTTCTTAGTTTTAGTGAGGACGCGGGCAGCAGCGTTCTGGATCAACTGCAGCTGTCTGATTGACTTTTTAGGCAGACCTGTGAAGACACCGTTGCAGTAATCAATTCTACTAAAGATGAACGCATGAATTAACATGGTGTTAGTTATGGACAATCCATGACGAGCACAGAAGTCCAATAACAAAACACCACTCGGGTTCAGAATGGGAGGGCCATTCCTCCCAACCACACCCTCCAGGTCTCACTGTCATTGCCAACGTGAGCGTTGAAGTCCCCCAGCAGAACAAGGGAGTCCCCTGGAGGGGCACTCTCCAAAACCCCCTCCAAGGACTCCAAAAAGGGTGGGTAGTCTGAACTGCCCTTTGGTGCATAAGCACAAACAACATTCAGAACCTTTCCCCAACCCTAAGGTGGAGGGAGGCTACCCTCTCATTCACCAGGTGAACCCCAACGTACCGGCACCAAGATGGGGGGCAACAAGTATGCCCACCCAGGCTCAGCGCCTCTCACCAAGGGCAACTCCAGAGTGGAAGAGTGTCCAACCCCTCTCAAGGAGACTGGTTCCAGAGCCAAAGTCGTTCGTCGAGGTGAGCCCGTCTATTTCTAGCTGGAACCTCTCTACCTCGTACACCAACTCAGGCTCCTTCCCCACCAGAGAGGTGATATTCCACGTCCCAAGAGCCAGTTTCTGCAGCCAAGGATCAGAACACCAAGGTCTCCGCCTTTGGTCGCCACCCATACCACATTGCACCCGACCCCTTTGGCCCCTCCCACGGGTGGTGAACCCATGGGAAGGGGGACCCACATTTCCTCTTTAGGCTGTGCCCGGCGAGGCTCCATGGGTGAGAGCCCATGGAGCGGGGCCCCACTCTGGAGCCAAGCCTGGAGGTGGGTCACGGGCTTCATGGGCTGGCCGTGCTCCAGAGTGGGGCTCCGTTTACCCGCATCCAGGCGAGGGAACACAGTTTCCATCTATGGTAATCGTCATAAGGGGTCTGTGGGATGCACTTTTTTTGTTCCCTAGGACCTATTTGCCTTGAGGTTGTAACAAACACGTTAAAAAGTTTAAGAACATTGAATAATTCTGAAATGCACAATAGAGGCTAACACTGCAATGGAATTGGTGAGTATTCAAAAGACCAAAGGAATTGTACATAATTTTTGACATGTGTAGAAGAGGTGTGTTACTAGTATGAATTTACCATAACGCTGTACACTGATCCATAGACCATCATGTACTTTTCATCTTCCTCAATAAACTCAGTACTTACTGGGTCACATTGCATGTGAGACAGACAATCCTGTGCATATCTAAAAGACACACATCGTTTTTTCCTGAATCTCTACATTTGAGGTCATAAATGAATAGTCCATCTGACATTTTCTTTTTACTGTCATGGATCTTCCTGAGGGTCTGTAGAGTTTCAGGGCAGTCTTTCCTGTGATTGGTCATGAGCTCCTGGGTAAAACTGACAGGTCTATTACTGCCTTCCTCCTCAGCGGGCAGATATACACCCTTCAGCCTGTAATTATAGCCTCTTTAACAAGCCCCTCAATATCCTTGTAGCAAAAACATACATACAGGCACACACACATAGACACAAGCTCATAGGCTGATTTATGGGCTTGAAAGCCGGGAGGTGGTAAGCAGTGTGTTTCACCAGACATGTTGACCAAAGTATGAAAGTTGAGAGGACAAGGAGGTGGACAGCACTGTAATTAACACACTAAATACATTACAGAAGGATCCCTAGTACACCAACAAGGGATGTAATTATACATTACCTAAACACTTAGTCATAAAGCATCTCTGTTAAGTATGATTTTGTTAAAGTTGGAAGTGATCCAAAAAATCTAATTCATATTCTCTGTAAGAGATGAAAAAAAAAATCATTGGGTTATGACCTAGTTATAAAAATAATATTTAGCTTTCAGAATCCTTGTGTCATATTGGCTTTGGTTTGAAACCCTCGTGTAGGAAACAATTACATACACAAGGATATACAAGGAACAGTTCACGTGGGTATGTAAATGAATGGTTCTTCCAGGTTCACTAGAGAAATCCAGGATGGCTCTGAGGAGGAGAGGTAAGTTTTTATCATAATATGTAGGATATAGTTGAGAAAATAAAATTATAGATGAGACAGATGACTTTTTGTTGGAGAGGTTGTGGTGTTCCAAGGAGAAAGGTAAATATACCCACAGAGGCTGAATTCAGTTGGTGGTAATGAGTGGTGCATGTTGGTAATTAGTTATTTATTTCTTCTTTCAGGAGAAGACGTGAGTGGCAGTGGAGCACTGCAGGGTGGACAGGCAGGCAGGTAACAGTCGATTGTTGTTGAGGGGTTCTGACACCAATAAACCAGGGCAACAGCCAGAGAGGCCGTGAGGAGAATCACGGAGGGAGTTTTCAAATGAGTTCTCCAACAAACTCTGAGAACGAGGAGGCAGAGAACTGGAATCCAGTAACATAATTTGAACTGGAAAACCAGTTTCCTGAAAGGAGGGCAAGGAAGAGATAACCACAAGAACACCAAGAAACGTAGAAACTAAGAAGTAGCAGGCCCTATTACCACAATGAGCAAAACAATCCGGCATCTGCCTCGGGATATCCTCTCCTGTTTATGCTCCTCCTAATTGGGCTTGAAGAGCTTCAGCTGTGAGGACACACCTGCTGGTCACACCCTGCAATCAGAGGAGGTAGACACCCTGTGGATATGACACCTTGTAAACAAAAAAATCCAGTAACTGTCAAAACATTTGGAAGTCAGCTATTATGTTTTATTATTTGTCAAAACATAGCAAGGAAAATCATTTGCTGAATCCTAGTTTAAAAAATGTCAGCAACGTTTTCAAAACTAGTAGTGTCATAATGTATCCCTTACTTCTCACACTGTGACACGTGCACTCAAGGTGGTTGTTGGACTGCTCTCAGTGGTAGTCAGAATATTTGATGTTTAATAAAATTTGACATTTTGGCTTTAAAACAAAATTTACACAATATATGCAAGACCTAAGTTGGTTTGATTTTGTCATTCAAAGTTATTTGTAGTCAAAACCATTCGCTTTGACACACAAAATGTTGACAATTAGAGCACAGTGATGAGTCTGTTTATGTTTAAAGAAAACATGAAAGAAAACATGATCTTCTCGCTTCGCAGATGAAGGGTTACAGAACACAATGGAGAACGTTGTTGTAAAGGACATCCACCTATAATGACTGGAGCCCTGTTGTTCCTGCGCTCTGCAGTTAGAGATAACATCTGCTGTCATTTTACAAAACAGCTGAAACGCTGAGTGATGACCTTTCCCCTGCCTGACTCCAAGTCCTGCTAATTACCTGCACTAAGCTGACAAGTAAAGGTGCACTGTGGATGTCTCTGTGCTGACAGAGAGGGTGTGGCATAGGTTCGGAAAACTAAACTTTAGTGACCTAGAGCTGAACTTGGACTGGTGAGAAAATAACAAGTTGTCCAATTAGGTTGCCAATATTGTACTACAGGACAGTTTCTGAAAGGCTTATCTAGCTGCACAACAATTAGCCCAAAGGGGAATCAAAACATGCAGAGGCTTGCAAAATGTAGCTCTATCTAGACTTGTCGCCATGCCTGCTGGATTACATCTCTGCTTTCAAAATGATATTTAATAAAAACAGCTTAATAACTTCAAAATTATTCACGCATTTATAGCTTCTTACAAATATATATAGCTTTATAGCTTCTTGCTAAATAACATTTATCTTTACTTCAGATACTTTTTGTTTAACACGGCAGCATACCTACATCACATGACAGGAGACCCCCCTAAACACACACACACACACACACACACACACACACACACACACACACACACAC
>JAHUTJ010050294.1:0-22411 GCA_036250325.1 Characodon lateralis
CAAGAAGTTCAACCTTCCACAGGAGCTGCTGGTCATCTTCTACACTGCCATCATTCAGTCTGTCCTGTCTTCATCCATCTTGTGTGGTTTGGCTCATCCACAAAACAGGACAGGTCCAGACTGCAACAAATAACCAGGGCTGCAGAGAGAATAATCAGGGCTGACCTTCCCTCCATCCAGGACTTATACAGGTCTAGGGTCAGGAAAAGAGCTGCAAAAATCTCTACAGACCCCACACACCCTGCACATAAACTGTTTAGCGTTTTACCTTCAGGCCATCGCTACAGAGCACTGTTCTCTAAAACCAGCCGCCAGAGAGACAGTTTCTTCCCCCAGGCTGTTTCTCTGATGAACATTCAATAGAGTACAGATCAACAGCATACAGATGTTGCAAATGCACCTTTTTTATTAGATATGTGTATATTGTACATTGTAAATTGTAAATTTGTATATTCTGTAATGCAAAAACAGAACAAAAGAGCAAAGTGTACCGGAGTCAAATTCCTTGTTTGTATGCACGAAATTGGCAATAAAGCTGATTCTGATTCTGATTCTGAAAAATAAAAAAAGCTCTTCCTGTGTTTTAATTTATAACCCTATAACATATTTACTGTTTGGATTTGACAAGAAAGGATTGAGAAGAAAAACCTCTAAATCAATCGATCGATCTTCTCTTGTCTTTGAGAGACGCATTTATGTTTTCTTTAAACATTAATGCATTTCTAATGGAGTAAATATTCTGCTTTGACAGTTTTGTAAATAACTAAAAGCAGCTCCCAGCATTCTTTTTGTGCATGTAAAATTAAATGGTACATTTTTACATTTTTATGTATTACATACTGCAATACCGTGTCATGCATTTTATTTAATCTCAAGCATTTTTATAAACAAATTCCTTTTTTTAGTCTTTAAAGGTATGAAACTTGACTTGGACTTGAAAAACATCTGTGCTTGAAATCAATTTACAGCTTGAAATCACCATCTATCATCCATTCTGTAGCCAGTTTCAAAAAGGAGGCTCTAAATCACAACTAGCTGAAGCATGTGCGCAAAGCAGTCAATCCCTATTTCACCCATTGTTTTTTTTGTAATTCTTGCAGGATCATGGAAAAAGACATACACATCCTTGTCAGTTTCCCCTCTGTTTCCCTTCCTCTTTTGCCTTCTTATATGCTCTCCAGTACGAGAGATTCATGAAATTATTATTCACCGCAAGAGCAGATCACAAGATGCTAAACGAAATGTAATCATGTGACCTCCAGCACACTTTTGCAACTGTTGGTGTGAAACTGCATGCCTGTACAAATAGAAAGAGACTACTACTACTTCTGTTGGAGCTGTGAAAGCAGGTAACTGTTGCAATTTAACAAAAACATAAAAGTCAGAGTAAAGTTTTCAAAAAAGTAGTCAAAGACCAGGACTTCTGGAAGAATGTTCTTTGGACAAATGATTTGGACACCACAACATAGGACATATTATACCAAAATACCAAATTCAGGCATTCTAGGAAAGGAACCTCATAACAGCTATGAAATGATGGTGTAAGTGACATGGTTTGAGGATGCTTTGCTGCAGTAGGACCTGACTAGCATTAAAGCTGAGAAAGAACTTGACCCTGCAACATGACGATAACCCAAAGAGTGCCAGTAAATCCACTGACTGAGAATTGAGAAATGGAAAGTACTGAGCCAAGTCAATGCCCAGATCTTGACCTCATTGAGATGCTGTGGGGTGACTTGAAACATGCAAGAAACCCCTGAAACATCACACAGCAAAGGTGAGGAGTGGAGAAAACTTTTCTCAGACCTATGTCAGATGCTGGTAGAGGGTTACAAAATGCTTCTTACTGAAGTTATTTTGGGAGAGTTTAACAGTACAAGCCATTAGAGGGTAGGATGTACTAACCATTTGCTCAGTTAGAATGCAGTTAAATAAAACAAAAAAGTATCATTTGTTTACCTGTAAATACATCAGAGATAAAAAATGAGATATTGAATATATTTTCCACAACTTTGAGATACGTAATTTCAGAAAGGTGAATTTCAAGAGAGATTTTAAAGTGACCGAGGTTATCGTTACTGAAGAACAGTTGTGTAGATAGAAGGAAAACATTCAAAAGACAGGACACCATATGGCTGAAAGCACTGAACCCCACTGTGTGTATTTTGGCAGATGGAGTAGAGAGCTGGAAACACAAGAGGCTGGGAGAGTTTGGCATGGAGCATAAGGTTGAAGAGATTCAGAGAGGTATGAAGGAGTTAGATTGCTGGAAAGTGAGGAGGAGATATTTAGCAGGGATGAGGTGTGGTTGTTTGTGGATTAGAGTATTGTGTTTAGTCAATGAGGGTCTGGTGATAATGTGAGCTGCTGAGTTCTGAACCAGTGGAAGTTTAGGGATGGATTTGTGGGGTATACCATAGAAAGAAAGAGATAGCTGTTATGATCAATACAGGAAATGAAAAAGATTAGAGTCGCTTGGTGAGAAAATGGCAAGAAATTGACAAAGGCTGTTGTGTAAATGAAAGTAAGTGGGGTAAGAAGGAGTATTGATAAGTTTTTTTTTCAAAAGACTTTTTGTCAAAAATGATATTTTCAACATGAAGTGAAGGATGATAAACTACTATTCATGCTGACTGAGAAATGGAACATTTTCGAAAGGGTAGAACAGGAGCAAAGAATTTCTCTTTTTTTTTATCACCTTTGACTTTAAGAAAATTATAATTAAATAGGATCTTAATCTAATCTAAACAGCCAGACAAAATTGGCAGGAACAATAGCACTGGGCTTGGCCATCAAGCTGTATGTCATCAGTATAGCAGTTAAACTGAATGATGTGATTTGCAGAAACCACGGGAGAGAAGTCACGGGAGAGAAGATTATAGAAGATAATTGAAAGATGTGGGCCCCAGGACTGAGCTCAGTGGAAGACCACTGATAAGCAATTAGGGTTGGGACTGTTTAAGTTGTTCAAACTGAATGCAGCTGTAGATAAATGATGTAAACCAACAAACAAGCCATTAACCAGACATTTTTACCTTCACAAGAGCTGTTTTTGTAGTATGGAGTGGATGAAAACCAGATTGAAATGGAGCCTAATATTTATTGTTGTAGATGATTAAGAATCTAATTAGCTGCTGTCTTTTCAATATTCTAGACATTACTAAATTAGAGTTAGTCAAAACTTATTTTGGTTACTGACATTAGCATCTGGATTTTTGTAGACATCTACAGTATCAGTTGTCAAAATGCAATTTGTAAACTGCATAAAAAACTAATTTATACATTCAATAATACAGACCATAATAACTTAATCCAATTTCACTTTGCTTACCCTTGGCTCCTAAGAGCTTGGTGTTTTATTCATTCTGTCTGCCACAAAGAGAGAAACTAAGCAGTGGTACCTGTGTGTTCATCATGTTTACATTTATAGATTTAGTGCAGATATTTTGTAACAACCAAGTACATTGAAATTAAATGGTTAAATGCACTTTATTACTGTAGTGCTGTTCTGCTCATGTAGACCGCTCACTGCATTTTACTCTATAATACAGTAATACAGAATAAGAGTCAATGGCTTGCCACTTCCTTATTTGATACTTGATAAGGATATCTATTTTTCTTGAATCCACAACCTGAGAAAAGAGAAGGTAACTGCATTAACACCAAGATTGTTTGCCTAAAATATTGCGGAATATTTAATTTTATGTTCACATAGTGCTTTTAATATATATACTTCATTGTTGCCAAGAAACAAATCCTCTTTCATCCCCCCTAAATATGAAGGTCAGAGGTCGACCGTGAACAGCATGACTAGTGCGCAGGGATTCAGGGATTTACTAATGGACAAGCTGGAGGCTCCACTTGCCAACTTATAAAAGCTTTAATCTGGGTCATAGAAAAACTCTCACTACTACACCATGCCTTTGTGTATGTGATTGTGTGAGGTGGATGGTTGACACAGTGTGCAACAGGGTGTATTGTTGTACAGTACTGTGCTGTGATGTGATGTCAGCCGAATTCAGCAATTGTTGGGTCATTCATAGTCCTTGGTGGTTGGTGTATGTGTATTAGTGCATGGGCAGATGTGTGTTTTGCCCTTGTGTAATGCATGATGCTATGACCTAAGTAATGCATGTCCTTCGTTTCTTTGCAACGATATATGAAAAAAGAGGAAAAGTACTAGCTCAGCTTTCCATCTTCACAGAGCTTTGTCATGCTGTCATCAGGTTTTTGTCTTTGCCACATTGCAACGTTCTGTGCATCCTCCTTATATTTTTGCTCCTCTATGTCTCTATCTCTCCATCTCTCTCTCTTTCTCTCTCTGACTCTTTCTCTCTCTGACTCTTTATCTCCTTGCTTCCTTTTTCTGTCACTTTTGAGTCCCTCCATTCATTTTGTCTGTGTCTTTATTGATCTCCCTGGTCTTTCATTTCGCTCTGAAAGCCAGTTGGACTTACAGATAGATCACAAGCCAATAAAGCAGACATGTGCAAAGTGTATGTGTTTGCTTTTGATAAAGCCAAATGGTAGTAGGACTGCCTATGTATTTATCCGTGCATTTTAGCCCATGTTTGAACAGGCAGGTGGGGATGTGTTTGACGTTTTGTTTCCATGTAAAGGCCCTAAGCTGCTTTACTCATATATCTTGTTTTGCACAGCAAACAGCCTACAAGCCAATGGATTGCAATCAGTTTGTCTCCATTTCCCAGGCAGAGAGGAGTATGTTGTATAATGGCAGATGCATTCTACACATGCAAGATAATGCACTTTTCCAAAAAGGGTCAAATTGTGCTCTGGTGTTTGTTGTTTTTTCCCCACAATCAGACAGAATAATAGTTTGAACACTATTACAGCCACAGTATGTTATGCAAATTATGTGTCATAGGTGATTCATAGTCCTTAATGTTAATGGTTGCAAATGTTGAGTTGGACTCCAGCAGCTAAGTGTTTTTTCGGGGCACATGTTAATGTATGTGAGCAGTGTAGTCATATAAAAACATGATGGAACACAGACTGACTTTTATGTCAGACAATCTGCTCAAGAGTATTAACAGTTAATTGCAAAGAAAAAAATGTAATGAAAAAAGAGTCTTTTTTTCTTTGCACTAAATGCAGCTCCTATTGAAGAGAGAGTACTTAGAAGCAATAAAGGAGTGAAACCTTGGTTGTTTTTTTTACTCGAAGCGTAGAGTGTTGCAATGAAATAACCATGCCGATATGAACGGTTCATTGAGGTTTGAGTTGATTGTGACCTGCAGTGCTTCAAATAAAAATGCCTGAGTTGTGTTTACTCAGAGTTATTGAGTTGGTAGTGCCAACCCCAAACCCAGTATACACTGTCAAGCACAGAATATGTGTTGTTTTGCATCAAGTACCCCTTCAGTATTTGAAAGCAGGACATTTCTGCTGCACTGAACATCATAATATGATGTAGCAAAAGTACCGGGGAACTATTTTGTGTCATTACAACCCAAACCTCAATAAATTCCATTTGGATATTATGTGATAGACTTACACAAACCGGCTCATAACTGAGATGTGAAAGGAAAGTAAAACCTATTTTTTTAATTAATAAAAATCTCAAAAGCATATGTATTCAACCCCTTTAAATCTCAATCCTTCAAATAAACTCCAATCCAACCAAATGACTTTGGAAGTCATATCAACAGTCCACCTGTACTTAATTTAATCTCAGTACAAATCCAGCTGTTCTGTGAAGACCTCAGAGATTTATTGGAGAACAGTAGTAAACAAAATAGTATTATAAACAACAAGGTACACAGCAGACAGGTCATGGGGAAGTTTTTTTTTTTTTTTTTTTACTTTCAGTAAACTGTATTTTTCCTCTTAATGTTCTGCAAGGATGTTAAAGGTTTTTTTTTCCTTGCAGGACTCCCATGCATGTCAAATTTATGCAATCCGGCCATACTGTCACACCCAATGCTGGAGGATTGGCCTGATGTGGCTTTTTGCTTCAAATATGCTGCATCTAAGCTGAATTTTATGGGGATAACCTATGCTTACCAAATTGGCAGTCTTTTGGTATCAGAAGAAATAGTGGAAGATTTTGCTCACGAGACTTAGAGAGTCCTTCTTTAAAAACAAAAAGTTGTTTATGTTTCTCGGATATTGGAAACAGTAAGTTCTAGAAAGCCTTACTTTTTTTGTTGGTTTGTATTTTCAAACTTTTATTAAAGGGCATTCATGCATCCATGTAATTTAGCTGCAGATTGGCTGTTTTGTTGATTGTCTGAAAATCAACAGTGGAGAATATTCTGAAACCTGTGCCATCACTGAGATGGATAAGTGATGAGCAAAAACATGGAGCATATGGTGGAGTTATTTTGGGATGTGGCCCCAAGCAGCAATCATCTGCCAAATTTAAAGCCATCCTGATTATAATACAGAGCCATGATTGTGAGTGCCCACAGATGCAGAATGCTGATCTGACCTGTTCATTGTGAGTCCACACAAGGAGGTATTGCCAACAGTTTGCAATATTTTATTTTAATTATGTCTAAATGAGAGCTGTAAAATAGTTTTGGGGTTTTCCTCATTGCAATATTACAGTCTCTAGATCACAAAGGAGTGGCTGGACTGCAATAAATGGTTAGGCTTTTTTATTTCCAAGTATCATACTGTATGCTCTTGCCAGCAATATATCTGGCTAAACAGATGGACCCTCACTGGCCTTGATGCCCACGCCTGATTTAGATAGAACTTGTGGGAATTTAGTTATTCTGTTCTTGCGATGGATTCCTAATATGGTACAACCCTTGTTTGAATGGGAAAATTAACAGCGTGTTCATGGTAAAACATCTGCTGTACATAACAATCTGTCCAAAACCTCAATAGTTTACAGGGTTTATTGTTTCTAACTTCAAGTTATCTATAAAAAAGCAAATTCACAGAAGTTTCCCACAACATTTCAATGTAATTTTAGGCCCTTACCACTTCCTTATATTTCCTTTTCTTTTCTTGTCTGCATTTCAAAATATAAAGATATACCAGAAATGAGAGAAAACATATTTTTTTCAGAAACCTTTATTTTAATATTACTAACCACATTATTAGGTACAGCTTTTCAACTGCTTGTCCACAGAAATAGTGATGAATCAAAGATACTTCAATGAACTCCACAACCTCCAGATCTCAATCCAATAGAGCACCTTTAAAATGTGCTGGAATGGGAGATTTGCATCTTGAATTCTGCAGAAAAATTACACATACGTTGTTCAGTCAATACTACAAAGAATTAAGGCAGCTCTGAGGGGTGTCCATCTCCATACTGAAGTGACTGGTCAGCGTGTGATGAAATAGTGTCCAAGATTGCATTAAAACATTTTCCATTAAATTAATCTATCTATCTATCTATCTATCTATCTATCTATCTATCTATCTATCTATCTATCTATCTATCTATCTATCTATCTATCTATCTATCTATCTATCTATCTATCTATCTATCTATCTATCTATCTATGTCCGTCTGTCTGTTCCATCCATCTATATATAAAGGCTAAATAATAATACTCTTCACCACTTAAGTGATTGAAAAACTAACTTAACAAGCAAATTTACATAAAGAACTACTTTCAATCAATACTTTTATCAGCATGAATTACCCAAGCAAATTATTTCATGTTTGTAATGTTTGCCAATCACTGTAGGGTTGTAAGGACTGTTTGTGGTGAATTGAATCTGAAATAGCACGGCCCTAATCATCATTAAGTCCTTCCTCATGAAAGTATTTCGCTGTCATTCTTCTGCTTGTTTAGCGAGGACTGTGTATCTTCAGATGATTTAAATTATGGTGTGTGTGGGCCCAGCTTTGTGTTTATGTGTCACTCATGTATGTGCATTAGAGGAGTATGCATTGACAGATGTCCCTCTCTCAGTGAGTCGAGAAGAGCTGCTTAATCGAGAGAAAAAAGAAGTAGAGAGGGAGCAGGAGTCTGCTCTGTCCTAAGTTGCTCTGCCTGAGATAGATAGAGAGACATATTAACTTGGTCGCAGCGTTGCTCCTGAAGCACTCTATCATGATCCTAATTGATGTCTATGTTTTTACTTGTTTGTTTGCAGTGATTTGTTTTTCCCTCAATTCCCCTCTGTGTTTTCTTATTTCCATCCCTCCTCCTTATCCTGCTTCTCAAAGGGTGACAGGTGGCCGGTAGCTCGCTCTTCTCCTGTCTTTTCATCTCCCCGCCTATTTCCTGCACTCTATCAAACAGACAGAGGCTCTCTGTGAATTTTTCACTCCGAGGTTAGAGCCGATGCTTGTGAATTTTTCAGCTGCCTGAAACTCTCTGGAGGACAGAAATTTATAGTACCTTCAGGGCAGTGAATCAGGGACAAGGGCATCCACACATTTACATACACACTCTCAGAACCTCAGTTCTGTGAATTTGTGGAGACATTGTTCTCTCACACATATTTGAAAACATTTGAGATGTACAGTTCAGACCTACAGCAGAGAGGTTGGATTATTTATTGGAAATAACATGCCTTTGTTTTGATCCACTCAGAAGTGTTTATAGCTTCAGAGCCTTATTTAATCTTGAAATACGACTTGACTTTGTTGATGATTCCATAGGTGAGGATTTTTGGCGGGTTTATAGAAAATACAATTCAATAAAATACAGTACAGTAAATATAAACTCACTGTAGTCCTTACTCTGTAATGCTGTCAGTATAAACATCTGTAAATCTAATTGTTTCCTTAAGAATATTTTCTGATATTGCCTTTACATAAATATACTGGCTAGTACAGTATATATATCTAATATATCCAGATGGCTTTTGTCTAGTACAGGAAATTCATCTGGATCTTAAACTGTTGCTCAAGTGTGTCTTTTAGTTTTCTAATGTTTCACAGTAAGCTTTTGGAAACTGACTGTTATAACATGATCTTGAGATCCTTGAGTGTTACGTTTTGGATTTCATTTGTGTTTGTGTTTTCACCCATTCTTTGTTTATTTATGTTCTATATTTTTGCTATATTCTATTAATTTCTCTAAGTCCATTAGTGTCTTATTTATTTCTATGTGTTTAGTTTCTTAGCTTATTCCTATGTATTCTGTTTTTCTCCTTAGGTTATTATTTGTCTTTCTCCCTTGTTAAGTGTTTCCTTGTGTCTTAGTTCAGCTTCTCTGTGTTAGTCTTATGTTCTCAGTCTCCCTGCTTACCTTCTGCCTAAGCTTCTCCACATACCCCCTGATTGACACACCTGTATTCAATGTCATTCTCCGCACCTCCCTCAATATATAAGCTATCTGATGCCTATTGTTCTCCACTGGGTCCTATCATGCCCAATATTCTCCCTATTTTACTGCTGTGACTCCGCATGTTCTTTATGTCCTGTTCTCGTGTTCCATATCCTGTAAGTCTTCTATTAATCATTAAACAAATCCAGTATGCTCATTCAACGATCCTATCTGAGCCTGGGTTGTACTTAACTCCATGACACAAAGTTTTGGTTTCAAAACAACTGAGCGCTAGATTGGGAATGGGCTGGTATGAGAATTTCAGGGTAGGATAACCTTGATTAATAAAACACCATAGTTTCATTGTATCAATTAAAATAAAGCTTTATAACATAATCTAATTTTTATTTAATATATAAAATTAACAATTGCATTAGCCTCTTGATATATATTTGTCTTTAGGAATTGTGGTATAAAAAATGCAAGTGTCTTCAAAATATTTTTTATAACCTTCTAGTCATGAGCTATCAATTATTTATATGAAGCAGAGAAGGGTCACACCTTATGTGGGAGCAGTTTGTAAAACAGGGTTTTATGTGGATAACAAAGGCAAAACTATTATAACTTGTCCTTAGCATCTTCAATTCAATTTTATTTACATAGCGCCAATTCACAACACATGTTGTCTCAAGGCAGTCTACAAAGTCAATTCAATCAAATCATACAGGTACATACATTCCAATAATCCTAACTATCGAACAGTGCAATAGGATTCAGTTTATTATGTAGCGATAGTGGAAATGAAAACTCCCTTTTTACATTAGGAAACCTCCAACAGAACAAGGTTCAGTGTGAGTGACCTTCTGCCACGACCGACTGGGGGTTTGAGAGAACAGAGCAGACACACAAAAGGAACACACAAGCACTGATCCAGGAGTACTTTCTATGGGAAAGAAAAGTAAAACATTGATGGTTATAGCTCCTTTAGTGGCTTCATCTAGGAGAGAAAGACAGCTAAGCAGATGAACTCTGAGCCAGTTTTTAAGTCTATATGTTAAAAGAGAGCACATACAGTTAGTCATATAAAAAGCTCAGCCAATAGCTACGTCTAGGAGAGAGACAGGGTTAAACAGTGAAAGACAGGACTAAGTGTATCATCTGTAGAAGGTAAGCATTAAGTTGTTGGTAGCAGCAGCTAGCCAATGTCCCTCTCCATGCAGGTGCCACAGCTAAACATAGAGGCACGCTAGGTGTAGCTTCTCGAAAGAGAGAGAAAAAACAGAGAGAGAACATAAAGTTAAAAGCTGAAATAACAGCAAATAACACAAAATTGAAGAGTAGTATGAGAATTTAGCAGAGAGTGAAAGTGGTTATGTCCTCCAGCAGCCATTATCAGTATTACTAAAGCAACAGTACATGTGGGCGTTCCCTATACTATATAGATCTTTTCTTTAACTTACATTTCCAGAGGGTTGCCAAAATTTCCAAATCTTGTGTTTCCCATGATAGATAGAAGTTGAAAGCTCAAAAGGATAAAACAGAGCAAATCTGCTGAAATGTTCAGCCTTTTTTCTTATCTACTGAAAGTAATGCTCTCTCTCTTGCAGTCGGAATAGCCCACAGACATGTCTTGACATATTGTTAAAAAATACTATCTTCTTTCAGTTTCTTTCTTAAATTTCTGAGCTTTCTTTGAGTTAGGTTTAAACACCTCTCTGATACCAAAAAGGAGGAAAACTGTGTGCTACTTTAAAGTCAGGTTACTCTGGCACTATTTCTGGGATCTCACTAGAAAGTTTTGACCCATGTACAAACTGGATCAGTTTCTGGATGACCAAAGTCACAGAGAAAAGTATGAGGCAAAGATTCAGACACTACTTTACCGTATTTGGTGTAAAACATTATCACCGGTAAGCTTTTCCAACTCACAAATGATTATGTGAAATCATGCAAATTCTAATTGAAAATGTTATCACTTTTGCATTTTTTATGGATTATCTGGGCGAATATAGACAACTTCAACAGCACAGGACACGACTCTTTTACAGCTACCGTCAGATTTTGCTTATGCTCTGAATATATTTTCATTTTCATCAGATTGACCTGTTTTGGGAACATTTTCCTTGTTGTTTAAATTTACTTTAACCTGAGACTGGTCTGCTTTAGCATGACACATTCCACCTTTAATGAATGTCCAACCAACATGAAAAGGAGGTCATAGTTTAATCCACAATTGCTTTGCATTTAATTACAAGGGGAGGGATCTCAGTTTGCTGAACCCTTAATCCTTTGGTATCTGCTACGTATTTTTTACTGAACCAGATTAAGAAAATAACATAATTTAGGGGCAAACCGGGTCAGCAAGTCATCAGCTGGTGTACAGATAATCTCTGGATATGATCCCTTTTTTTATTTCTCAGATTTGCTGCATAATCTTTGATAAAGACAAACATACACAGGAGCAAACTCAGAAATGTACAAATCTCATCATGGCCTACATCCCCCTGGTAATATTCCTTTAGTCCAATGTAAATTCAGCTGACCGAACCAGATAGCAACAGCTTGAGAGAGCAGAGATACTTGAAGGCAGTTACAAGCTGCTGTTTCTGACAGAGCCACTAACACTAATTGAGCCCCTGTGACAGGAATCTCCAACTGGCTCTTAGTGGTCACTGTTTAAGAGGGTCAGGAGAATCAAAGTAAAGCTTGACACTCAGGCAGTCAAGTTAAACAAAGCCTCCACGGCATCCTCATGGGCCTGCTCTTCAGTTGCTTCAGTGTCAGGGAGAGGATTTTTATCATTTATTAATGACATGCAAGTTCTTGTATTGCATGTAGTGTCTACCTGACATTTTACACCTTCCCTGCTGTAAACAGATATCTGCTCAGTGTGTGCAAACTAACTTGATCCACTAAATTCTTGCAAGCATTATACAGGTATGTCTATGTTTGTGTGTGTTCGCAATCCCTAGGACCTGTCCACTTTGCAGAGTGACGTGTGTATCTTGGTCTTCTCAGTGACTGACAGGCGAAGTTTCCACCGCACCGCCCAGCTCCGCCTCCTTCTCAGGGAGTCCCAGCCGCAAACGCCCATCATCCTGGTGGGCAACAAGAGCGACCTTGTCCGGTCCCGTGAAATCAGTTCAGACGGTAGGTAGAACTCGGGTCTTTAAAGTTGTACACACCCACATCTGTTTTCAAAATCCTTTGGTGAAGAAACAAAATTTAGAGGTTTAAGATGTCTCTATAGTATGGTGGATGCTTTTTAAGGGAGATGTGAGTTTTTAATCTTCCCCCTGCCCCCCTTGAAGGTCAGATAAACGTTTTTTATATGGCGTCAGATCACAGCAGATATTGCAGGTAGCATATTAACAGCTACCTGCAATGTCATTTTCTGATCAGCAGAGGGGATACTTACAGATTGCTGATAAGATTTGACCACAGTGGCATCAAATGAGACCTGACATCCACAGACACCCGTCGTGCATGTCCGTTATGGGGTGGTAAGCATGATTCCTGCCAGTTGCTGTTCAGGTCGCTCATTATTATCAAAGGACAAGTGGTTTGTTCAGGTTCTGCAAACATGGGAAGAAAAACAGTTGTTGAACTAAACCTTTTGTAGTTAATGTCAAGAGGAGTTTCTGATTGGCTGTGGAGGTGAGGATGCTTAAACCGGTAAAGAACAGCGGAAACTATTGCATTGAACATTTTTTTTCTTTTTTAATGAACATATCAACGTTATGGCTTCTGTTATGATTTAGTTAATTAAGGGTGAAAATGACAAACAAGATTTTTGTACCTTTTAATTATATAGGAATATGAAAATTCCCGGCATAATGTGCATTGTGCTTCTACAGTGTGTCCCTTATATGTTAATAGAAAGGTACGCATCCTTATTTATTGGTAACCATATACTGAGACATTACAAGCCATCTAAATAAAGTCACACTCTTTAAAACATTCATTAAATACATTTTGTCACTATTTGCATAATCCTTGCTAATGATGTGTGTTTTGTTCTTTCAAATGGTGTTTATCAATCCTGACCATGAATATTCATCAGGTAAACTGCACAAGTGGTAGGTAGAAACGGGCTTCTATGTCAACATCAAAAACATAAAAGGCTAACAAGCTAGTGCAACACATGAAATAATTTTATTTTATTGTTGTGTGAAGTATCTTTTATATTGTTTATAGCTACAGTAAGGGCCACTGAGTAGAGTAAAAAACAGCAATGTTGCAAATGTTATGTAGTGGATTTGCTGTATCATGGATCACTTTTACTTTCAGTTCTTTAATCAGTCTTTAACAAAGAATCTGTGCACACATTCAATTTTAACTCTGATTATCATTATAACTTCCCACAATTTTCCTACAATTCGAATTTCATTGAAAATGCATGTTTTCTTTAACAGAATGCAAAACCTATGTAAATCAAATACCCAGTGTACACTACCTTGGATTATCTACAGCATGGATGGTAAAGCAGGCCTATGTTAATGTGTAAGTCCCATACAGTTTTTCTTAAAGTTAAAATGACTTAAGTTTTGTAATGCATGAATGGATTTAAATGAGTGTGTTTATGCCGGGTTCTTAAACCGTCTTAAAAGGTCTGGATGAAATTTTGAATTTATGAAAAACAAAGTGCTTTTAACATTGGTTTAGATATTTATGTCCTCAATGTTTGTCCTGATCAATAATCACTTTAGTTTTTGAGTTACTAATAGATAAAACTCATTCATCCAAAAACATAATGCCGCTGTTTTTTATTTCCTTGATCATTTTGGTTACTTGGTATGAAACTTGAACTGGGTTCAGTTGAGAAGTATTTCAAAGATTCACATTAATCCTGATGTATAAAAGTCTGTATAACCGCCTTATATTCATAGGTCAGTTTCAGCATTGTGTTGTTTCATGATTTGGGGGAAGATATTGATAATAACATTTCTTAGTTTTGTACTTTAAAGGCAATATTGTCATGGAAACTGAATCTAGAAAAACATGGAATTTGGAAATGGAAAATCTGTAGAACCCTTTTCTGGGTGCTTGAAATGAGCTCAGCTGTTTGTGTTGACATTTAACAGTGTTCTATTTACAGGTAAATGCCTGTTGTAAACTGGAAACCATTTTCAAGACTATTCCTTGTCAGCTGATGTTGTTTAAAAACGGCAGGATTTGTTAAAGTAAGAGAGCATCATCCTGGACAATAGAAGCAGAAACATCTTTAAGAAACAGAGCAGCTTTATTGTAAATTTGTTTAAATAAAGTTTAACACAGAAAATAAGTAATATGTGAATAAACTGAGAGCAGATTGCAAATTCTATACAGTAAAAATGATTAATGATGCATGACATTATCTACTAACATGCCACACTGTTTGTGTAAGACTAAATATAAACTAATTAATTTACACTGCATTCACGGTGAAAGTGAGACTGTTTGTGATGCTACAGGTCCTTGTCTGTTTGATCACCTAATTTGTCACCTGTGCTCAGGTATGTCCAGACAGCGTAATGAGCAGTTGAAACACAAGTCATTAAACTGAATCAGGAAGCAGGATAGCATATTTTTCTGTAAACGTTGTTTGCACAAGATTAACTAAAACCACATTGAATTATGAGTCATGAGTCATATTAACACATGCTAAAGTTAGCCTAGCATGTAGGCTAACTGCTCCGGGATGAGTTTGGCATTATCACAATCCTAATGAATCCCATGTAATGCTGATGGTATGCTATCAGTTATTTTACTTTAAGCCTAAAGTTTTCAACAATATACACACATGGCATTCATGGCGAAAATGAGATAAATATAAATAATATAAACCTTTATGTTGCATCGAGCTAGGACTCAACATAGGCCAAAGATCTTATCTTACATCACTCAGACAAAAAATCTTGAATGAATCTACCCTAGTCAGAAGTGGTATAGTGTAAAAACACTCCAAAGAAATTTACATTGTACTGCTTTGAAATTTTAGAGGTGTGAATATTCATTCTGAGTAGCTAATAACCAAGCTTGTGTGTCAAAGACCCATCCTGCTGCTCCAAATTGCATGTGCTCTGAGACTTGTTGCAGGTAAGACACTGACACCTCAAAGATACGTAAGACAACCCCCAGAAATAAAACAAATAATACTTTATGATACACCTATGGTTAAGGATTATGTTGACAATTATTTTTAAAGCGAAGGGTACAATGTAGCAGTGTTTAACTGAATTTGTGTATTTTTGAGTATTATTATGGTGTAGTACCAGCTTGACAGGTGCCCCAGCAGTATCTAAGAGGGTGCAGGGCTCCACCAAAATTTCAGAGGTTACTGTGTGAGGAATGCAAGATTAAAGGAATACATTTTTTAAAGCAGTCTTTGTGCCTTTGTTTCTTTGTGTTTCCTTCAAACTGTTCTTCAATTGGAATATCTTGAATGGAACATCTCTTGTAATTATAGTTATTCATACTGACACTTCTGCTGCTGTTTTCAATAAGGAGTGCCTAAAAGCCCAGAATAGAAGTGTGCGCATAATACATGCCCTCACTCCCACACATAACACACAGGCATATGTTTTCCAAAAACAAACTATGGTAACATGCATTGTACCCTCATTTTGGGCTCGACTCTGTCTTAGATCAGCAAAATGACTGTGGTCAACAAGAAAAGATTAAAAACGGCAATTCTGTAAAATATAGAAGTATTTCGCTTTTTCTTTCCAACATAGTTGAAAAATGTAGAGTATGAAGGATAAAACTGCTGGTTTAAAACCACCAAGACAATGTAACTGCATCTGGTTCTGTATGGTTGGATGAACCACTGCATAAAATCCACAACAATCTAGTTTATACAAAATAATCATGATACAATTTATTTGTCTATTTACCGATTCATTGACTCATTAACCAAAATTAATTTGAATTGAAAAGCATTGTTTATTATGTTATAGGTTTTCTTTATGTTTATGACTATTTACATTGTACGTAGATTCTCACTGAAGGCATCAAAACAGTGAATGAACACATTTGGAATTATGTAGCAAACAAAAAATTGTTAAAGAAATTTAAATATGTTATATTTTAGATTCCTTAAAGTAGCCACCCCCTTGCTGTGATGACTGAAATATTAACCTTTGGCCGTCTCTCAATGAACCTCTGGGAAGTTCTTTCAAGACTCTTTGGAAAACCATTTCAGGTGACCACCTCATGAAGCTCATGGAGAGAACACCAAGAGAGAAAAGCAGTAATCAACGCAAAGGGTGGCTATTTTGAAGAATTGAAAATATAAAAATGTTTAGGGTTATTTCACACTTTGTATTTATTATATAATCGTGTGTGTGTTCATTCATAGCTTTGTTGCCTTTGGTGAGAATCTACAATTTAAATAGTCATGAAAATAAAGAGACCGAAGTGAGGAAGTGTATCTAAAACTTTTGACCAGTAGTGTATTACAGCGACACCAACAGACAACACCTCTGATTGGTCAGATTTTGCAAACCTTGACTTGTGACCAATAATTAAATCCGACAACCATTGGTCGTTTGTGTTGATTGGTCATTGACTTTATGGGAAATGTAATTGAGGGAGAACAGGAACATCTCTTTTGAGTCATGATTTATCCATACGATCGTAACCTAGGAATTTATTTGCTCTGAATCTTAAAAATATGGAACAAAGGGTGTTTTGTGGCAATTTAATGAAGAATACCTCTCCGATGTGTCAAGTCAGACAGAATTGTGTATTTTAAGGGTTGGCTTCCAGTCCTTGTCAGAAACTCTTGCTCTCACCTGCTGCCTGAATGAACCAAAAAACATGTCGCATTTAACATGTCATAGAAAAGTTAGGTTTTCTGTAAATAACTTCTTACATTATTGTGCTTCCTCTCACTTCATTTTAAAAGGCTTCACTCATACTGAAAATGGCCAGCTTTGAGTCACCTTCACTCTGTAACAGCACCCACAACAACAAGTATCCTAAGACAGTACCTTGACATAATGCATTCACTGAAAAAAGTAGGATTAAAGTGAGCCATGTTTCAGTTTCTGACTTGCTGTTCACCCATCATGGTCGATCAAACTGAAACCTGGCCAGATCTTGTCTCCTGCTGATTTTTTTGTCCATCTCTAGGAGTAGTTTTTATCATCTGTTCTTGTTGAAAATCAACAGTAAATAACGTAAAACCTTTTAGGCCCTTTTATTTTTTTTACCTGCTTGATTCTTTTTCAACATTAAATACCAAATGTCGTGTACAAAACAATAATGTATGATGTAAAGTATGATGTCTAAGGTTTGAGCTGAACTGATCGTTGACATATTTACATGTTTAACAGATCTTTAGTGTATAAAAAAGGAACAATTTTATAATTTGTACAAAATACAATATCTCAAAAGCTTTTACTGTTACTATTAAATGGTTCCCGTGCTGTAGTGAACTATCCACAAACCAATTAACTTGATTGTAGAAGCATTAGCCCCACCCACTGACTGATGGGTAAGGCTGACAGATATACTAACTTAACTATATGCTGTTTCATTTTAGCATAAAATAATCAAATATTTGTATATTTTATTAATGTCATATTTAATTATATTGTATATAATGATCATTTTTTCTTTTATTTTTGATTAAGTATTGACACATTTAAATAATATTTTAATGTTTCATTCCAAAAGCGACACTTTTGGCCTTCCATAAGGGAAGTGGTCCTCCCTTTTGGGTCACTTCTGATATTCTGCTCTCTGGGGCTGTGACTATTATGACATTTTAGCTGACAATTAATTGTAAGCAGTGACAGGTATATTGCTGTCTTAAAGGCATTCCCATCTGTCTCAGCTGCACTCTCTGCTACATCGTCCATGTCATTGTGAGCTCACTGACAGCAGCATATTTCAAAGTTTATGTGTCATCGGGTTGCAGTGTTGTGTATCAATTTAAATAAATCTGATAGAATCATCTGACGAGATGTTTCTGAGTTAGTTTGTTGGACTTTTAGGTGAATATTTCATGGCATGCTGCCAGGCCAACCATTCATTTTTAGAATAGAAACTTGTTCAAATCGGAATCCAGTGGAGGAAAATGTTTCACCTCGAAAAGAAGTGGAAATCAGGGTGTACAAACAAGGATGAAAAACCTGAAACATCCCTAATAATCTCAGCTATTTCAGTACATATCAAGGATGCAAATGAAACCACTGTCGCTTTGTCCCGTTGGCTGTTTCAGGCTTTTTTTTGTTTGTTTGTTTTTATGGTTTTGCCTTCCAGACTGCATGTCTCTATTTGCATTATCTCCCTCTAGCAGGACACCACTGCTCCTGTTATCTTTATGTATGTTTGGACCCTTTATATGTGCCCCACCGGCTGCATGTGTATAGACACATCCGACGTGCTAACAAGCGTTCCCCCCATCTCTCTCCATCTACTCGCTGATGTCGGCAGGGCTGTTTTTAAGCGAGCACTGTGATAAGAAGGAAGAGTGACACAGGGAAAGGCGAGTGTACGAGAACGGTGTGTGTGCGTCTCCGAGTGGGAAGCTCATTTTTAAAGGAGATGTGTGTGATGTATTGTGCAAGCGTCTGTTGGGGGAGAGTGAGGCTTATTCCACCGTCCTTGAAAGAGTCACAATGAGTTCTTAAACCCTCCGACTGAGCACAGTTTAGCACAGGGAAGCTGGATAGGGTGATGCAGCCATGCTTTGTTGTTGCCAAATTTTGCCAAGCTGATTTAAATCTCTTGACTGTTGTGTCTAAAAGACTTCTTAATTATACTCAGCATATTTGAAAAAAACATTTGTAATTTTTAGAAATAGCCAGAAAATAATCAAAAATACAGACACAAATAAGGATTTCTAAAATTAAAAAAGGTCCAGATAAAATTAGATCATGCATTATTTGTCAGCTGCTTTGTCTTAATCAGACTTGCACCTTACCATTTCTCCAATAATAGCCCATTTATCTCAACAGATCCTCACTAAAATAAAACAGATGGCATGCTAGTGTACACTCGACCCTCACCAGAGTGGGTGATGATAAACTTTTCTATAGAAAATGTTTGTGTTGATCTGCCTTAGTGTTAATGTTAATCGTTTTAAAATCAGAAAACAAGTGTTTTCTCTGTGGCTCTATGAGCCAACAAAACAATGGCCAGTATAATCACATGGAATAAAAATACCAGTTTAACTGTTTTGTGTTATTTATACAAAAAAGACATATATAACATGATCAAATTTATTTGATTTTAAAGAGGAATGTAATATTTTTCTTGCTGCTAAAATAAATGTAGTTTTATAATTTATTACAAGAATTGATAAGTATTTATTTATTATTTTTATATAGAGACATAGACATAAGAAAATTTATAGAATCAACACACTGTAAATATATCTTAGAATATCAACTTTTACACTTTAAATAGTATAATTTAATCATAGCTATCCTTTTATCTAAGATTGGAACGATGATTTTAAGAATATGTAAAGTAAAATATTGATGTCTTGTCAATGTCATTGCAGACAGAGGACAATGATAAAGATACAGTATCTCACAAAAGTGAGTACACGCTTCATATTTTTGTAAATATTTTATTATATGTTTTCCTGAGACAACACTGAAGCTGACACTTTAATACAGTGTAAAGTAGTCAGTGTACAGCTTGCATAACAGTGTAAATTTGCTGTCCCCTCAAAGTAACTGAACATACAGCCAATACTGGCTAAACCACTGGTAACAAAAGAGAGTACATCCTTAAGAGAAAAAGTCCAAATTGTGCCCAAATAGCCATTTTCCCTCAGCGGTGTTATGTGACTTGTTAGTGTTACAAGTTGTCTGGTATGAATGGGGAGCAGGTGTGTTCAATTTGGTGTTATTGCTCTCACACAGTCATACTGGTCACTGGAAGTTCAACATGGCTTCTCATAGCAAAGAACTCCCTGAGGATTTAAAAAAACAGAATTGTTGCTCAAAATAAAGATGACCTAGGCTATAAGAATATTGGCAACACCCTGAAACTGAGCTACAACGTAGCGGCCAAGACCATACAGCTTTTTAACAGGACAGGTTTCATTCAGAACAGGCCTCGAAATGGTCCACCAAGAAGATGAGTGCACGTTCTTGCCGTCATATCTAGAGGTTGTCTTTTGCAAATAGACGTATGTGTGCTGCCACCATTGCTGCAGAGTTTGAAGGGGTGGGGGGGTGGGGTCAGCCTGTCAGTGATGAGACCATACGCTGCACACTCTATCAAATGGGTCTGCATGGCTGTCGTCCCAGAAGGAAGCCTCTTCTTAATATGATGCACAAGAAAGCCTGTTAGCTGAAGACAAGTGAACTAAGGACATGTTGGAACCATGTTTTGTGTTCTAATGAGACCAAGATAAACCTATTTGGTTCAGATGTAAAAGGGGTAATTCTACTGAAGTGCTTTCGTTATTTAAAATGAATATGATCATTACTGTCATTCAAGGGACAATTTAGATTTTGTGAAATTGGGATCTGTGGAGATGCTATAAGTAATCAGTGCTTTATCTGCATGAGATGGAAGTCGTAATGAACAAAATTAGCAAAAGAAAAGAGAAGTTTTGATGGTGGAGGAAGGCTAATTGCTAATCAAACCTTACCACCCATATAAAGTAATTTCTATGCATATGAAGCAACTCACACTAAAAAGTCTCATGAAAAGTTATTATTAGCTAATATTAGTTTATCATAAATCTGTACACATTTGCATGAGACATTTTTTAATTTGGCATCACCTTACTTAATGTGTCATAATGACCCAACTGATTAACATTCATGGTAACGGGCCTCAGACTGTGAGATTAATCATTACACAGGTGTTTGAAATCAACTACACAGCAAAGAGGACATGGATTTGTTTTGGGGGGGAGGAGACGACATGATACCTGTATGAGCTACAATATACAAAATAGTGGTTAGAGAAAAGAAGAGTTACAGAACAGGTTGTGTGGTAACTCACTATAGAACATGTTTACTTGGTGGTACTGATGGGAATAACTGTTTTTCCAGCCATCACATCCAGAATGCTGCTGCTGCCATGAGAGGAACTTGACAAGGACACAACTTCATGATGTATTCAGCAGGGATGACAGAGCTTTCCTGACAGTTTGCATCACTCCATTTGTATTGTTTCTTTATGTCCTGAATTGTGGTGTTTTCATGGCTTTCATGGCTTTAAAAAAAAAAGATTTTTAAATCCAATGCTCAATTGACACTGTACAAAAAATCAGCTTTTGACCCAATTAGAATTATGCTGGCAAAATAACCATTCCCAGCTGATTAGACGGACTGATATAAAAGGGGTTCCAACATACATAATTTAGCATGTAAAATAAATCTTGTTCAGATGAGAAAACAGCAACAAACAATTGTCTCAAGGGGAACCCACACTGGTATTGCTGTGTTGCATTGTGCTAACTGGCGCAGGTCAACTTGCTTGGGTTATCAGAATAATCTACATTAGCTAATCAATTACATAATTGATGAAAAAAAAAAAAGATTTGTTTGTAGATAATTATGTTGATTAAAATTGATATAAGCTAAGACATTTTCATCATCCAGAGGTGGCACCCAGCTTTTGCATATTTCTAAATACTTTCTGGTCTTTTTTAAGAAACCATATGCCTCAAAAAAAACCTCCACAATATCAAAAATATTACTGTGGGGCTCGCGACCCAAATAAGAAGGCTTCAGTCCTTGACGCAGCTGTCCCTATTTCAAGTCTTGACCCCGGTGACTTGTGCTGCATGTCTTCCCCCTCTCTTCACCCCACTTCCTTTCAAATAACAAAAAATAATAATAATAAAGGCCACAATTGCCGCAAAAAGAAAATCATAAAAAAAGATTTATTGTGTGCTGAGAATTTTTCTTGAAATTATACTATCACGACACCCCTACAATTAGCACGTTTAGCACACATTAAATATGTTGTGCTAAAGTACGCCAAGACAATATGGATTTTAGCCATGGGTAGTTTTATCAAAGGCGTCCAAACATCTAAATAGAACAGGTTTGAAAAGGTGTGGAGTGTTGACTGCCGACTACAGGCGCTGCCAGTACGGGCAATAATTGGAGCATATTTGTATATACAGGGGTTGGACAATGAAACTGAAACACCTGTCAATTTAGTGTGGGAGGTTTCATGGCTAAATTGGACCAGCCTGGTAGCCAGTCTTCATTGATTGCACATTGCACCAGTAAGAGCAGAGT
>JAHUTJ010050295.1:0-22404 GCA_036250325.1 Characodon lateralis
ACCAGATAGATTTTAACTCTACTCTCACCCCAGTGAGATATATATATATATATATATATATATATATATATATATATATCGGCATGTCTTCCACTGAGAATGCGGAGCCTGGGGACCTTGGGGCAGGCTCTACCATCTCTGGTGCTGGCGTCACCGAGGTGAGTAAAATGCTCCTCGGTGGTAAGGCTCTGAGAGTGGCTGAGATTCGCCCGGAGTTCCTTAAGGTTCTGGATGTTGTAGGGTTGTGTTGGCTAACGCAACTCTGCAGCATCGCATGAACAATGGGGGGCGGTTCCACTGGATTGGCAGACCGGGGTGGTGGTCCCCCTATTCAAAAAGGGGGACCATAGAGTGTGTTCCAACTATAGGGGAGTCACACTCTTAAGCTTTCACAAATGAACAAATCCTCAAGAGGTGCACCTGACCTTAACTAGACTAAACTGAAAATAAAACCAGGAAACTTGTTTTTCTGAGGTGACAGTGTTCCACCACACCTGCCTGCTCACATGTCAGGCTGAGGGATTTATTCTCATTCTGTACACTTACCTGTCTTTACTGTCTGTGTGTCACACAGTTCTGCAACTCTGTTCACACACTGACAGGGTTTTGCTGCCCATGTTTAATGCATAGGTTCAGTCCTCACAGCTGGCTCTGATAACACCCTCTAAAGGCTTCTTCTGCCAAAGGTTGGATAATGGCAGCGTTGGGCTGCCATGATCTTCATCCTCTATTACCGTTCACACTGTCTCGGAGAAGAGGTGAAAAAGGTTCCAAATAGATAAAGGGAATAAAGAAAAAGTAAGGATGGATTCATGCTACATTAAGCTATTCACCCTTAAATGTCTACTGTTAAGTCATGCAGAATTTTCAACAGGAGCTGTTGAAATTTTTTGAAAGGAAAATAAAGTATCATACAAAAAATGCTATTTTTTATTTTAACCTTTATGTAAAAAGAGTAAAGTCCAAATAAAAATCTATTTTTTCATGGAAGTCTCCTGGCCAAAAGGCAACAACAAGTAAAATACAATTATTGTTAGACAGTTAAAAGGAAACAACTAACTATGAAAAACAGGTACATGTTATGGAATTAGCCTCAAGAAGTCTTAGTTTGGATTTAAAAGCATTCAGTGAAAGATATTCAGTTAGTTTCCAGGTTTTCTCTAGCAACGTCCAAACAAAGGGAGCAGAGTTGCCTAAAGCCTTCTACCCAATTCAGTCTGAGCATTAGAGACAGAAAGAAGTAGCATAATATGTAAGTGAAAATTAAGTCAACATTTCTTAGTGCAGTTGCTGTAAAGATGTATGCTGGGAGTAGTCCAAATATTGCCTTATATATAAAAGTTAACAAAAAGCAGTTCCTTTGGTTGGCCAGATCAGGCCATTCCACCCATGAGTATAACTCTGTTGACACCTTACATTTTGTAATGAACCTCAGAGAAGAGATGTAGACGGAGTCAATCATCCGAAGACATTGTGAAGAAGCAATCATATACAAAAGACTATAGTCCAACGCAGACAATAAGTTGCAGCGACAAGCTGTATTTTTTTAGCTATATACAAAAAACACAGTTTGTTTCAAAAATAAAAACCCAATTTGACTTCAGCCTTTTCCCAAGATTTACCATGTGTTAACCAACTCTTTCATTTCCCACAGAAGTGAGCAATGAGGGGATCTTTTCTGGCCTCCCAGAACTGTAAAAATAGTTAAAAAAGGAGCATAGACAAATGGAGTAAATATCAACTATTCTTGACTAAAAGAAACAACTCAGTTAAAGTTATTTTATGAACTGCATACCTAAATTCCACAAGGAAAGTGTGGAAAACCAACCAACACCTTATTCCAGTTTAATTTACAATACACTGACTCTCTAAGGCTGTGGGAAAGGAAGGTTTCTTTGAAAGGTACAAAGAGGTGACCTTCTCCAAGTCTATTAAATTATTCACAAACTGTTCTTCAACGTCTGGAAGTTTCTCCAGCCACCAGGGAAATATAATAAGTGCCTATTCACTGACAAAGTCTTTGAACAAAATGCAGGGCTCACGGGGTCCCCACAAACATCATGTAGCAGTTATAAAATATAATAACCCCCACCCCCACCAGGTGTTTGTTTTCTTATTTTCATCTCCAAATCCTATCGCAGAAACTTTTTCCCTGAATAATAATTAAATCTTTAATTCCTTGAGAAGCTAGACAAATGCTAACAAAGTCATCCATAAAGATAAGTAGTGGTCTTCATTCCTAAAAGATGTGTGCCACACCACGTACTAAAATAACGCTGACATAGCAAATCGGGAAAAAAACAGGGACCATTGTATATATATCTCCTACATATTAAGTTATTTTCACACAAGATGGTGTTATTCAGCAACACTCTGGGCAGTAAATGAATGTCTCTACAAGCATAAAGTAAAGTGCTAAATTCTACTATAAATGCTACTATTTATTATGTTTTGTAACTAACAAGTGCCCAGTAGATGGCCCAATTTTACTACTTGAGCAGCATTCGAGCAATCAGAGTATATACTAAATACACCATATGCATTTTTTCATACTTTTATACATTTAATTATACACTAACCACAATCTTCAATGTATTTATGTGATGGACCAACACAAAGTAGTGCAATACCCCTAAATAAAATCCGGTGCAACCAGTTGTTTTTAAACATTTCCTAATAAGTAAATACAGTTAACCTGTGTGTAATTTAATTACAGTCTAAATTCAGCTGGTCTGTGAAGGCCTTGGAGAATTATTCAAAACCCTAAATGAATGAAAAACATGATGGAGACCAAGAACACAGCCGTAAGATTAGGGATAAAGTTGTAAAGTTTAAAGCAAGCTTAGGCTATAAAACAAAATCCCAAGAACACAGAGTACTGTTTTTTCCATCATCGGAAATTTAATTTGTAAATTTGATAAGAGAAATGGGCAAACAATTGGTATACTGATATGTAGCAAATCTAATAGAGAGACACCCCAAAACACTTCCAGCTGCACCTGCTGGAAAAGCGACGTACTGCAGAGTATTGACTCAATGGAGCTAAACGCAAATGCAAAAAAATGGAAATCATGTATCATCCACTTCACGGTTAAAGTTAATCATAATAATAAATTTTATTTATAAAACAATATTATTAAACAAAAAGATCTCTACAGGAAAAAACAAAACATTACAATACAAAAATACAATAAATTGAAAACACAAGGATCAGTGGGAACTGCTTGATTAAAAAGGAAAGTCTTTAAGGCTTTTATGAAAGCAACAAGTGTCTGTGGAGCTCTCAGGTGGTCGGGTAGGGAGTTCCCTATTGAACGCAATAAAGTGCGAAAGGTTTGCGTTATGTGAGCGGAGTGAGCGGATGGATGAGTGGAGTGTGAGGAGTTTCTGTAGATATTCAGGATCATTGTCATGACCACACTGTTGTGTGGTGAGGGCAGTTTTGTAATGGATTCTGTAGGTAATGGGGAGCCAGGGAAGTTTATGGAGAATTGGAGTGATGTGTTCCAATGAGCAGATGTTCATGAGGATTCTAGCAGCACAGTTCTGGATCAGTTGTCTAATTCTGACAATGTTTTTTAGGTGGTAGTATGCTGTCTTTAGAATGAATTTTATATGGTTGTCAAAATTTAGATCAGGATCCATGATCAGCCTGAGATTTCTAGCTTTGTCAGAGGTTTTTAGGCCAACAGACTGAAGAAGGGCATCGATTTCTAATCTATGCTCTTTTGGTCCAAGAAAAAAACAAAACTTCAGTTTTATCCTACTTGAATGAAGAAAATTTTGACACATCCAACTGTTAGTTTGTTCAGTACATTCAATAAGTGACTGAACTTGACTATAGTCTTCTGAAGAAAGACTAATATACTCTGTCATCAGCGTAGTTGTGGTACTCTATATTGTTTTTACATAGATATAAGCAAGTGGAAGCATGTAAATATTGAATAGGAGAGGACCAAGGGTGGAACCTTGGGGAACTCTGCACCTAATTTTATTTAGCTTAGATTTGTAGCCCCCTGTTGACACGGAAAAGGTTCCATCATGGAGGTAGGATTCTAAACCATCTGAGCACTGTGGCAAAAATGCCCAGTTTTCAAATCGGGATAATAAAATGTCATGATCAGCCATGTTGAAAGCTGCACTGAGATCAAGTAAAACCGTTATCAAGATTTTATTGCGATCTGTGTTCAGTCGAACCTCATTGAAGACTTTCACAAGAGCAGTTTCAGTATTGTGATGTTCACAAAAGCCTGATTGGTATGCATCAAAACAACTGTTTAAGACTAAAAATGTATTTAATTGTTGAAAAACAATTTTCTTCTAATATTTTAGCTAGGAATGGCGAATTTGATATTGGTTGGTAATTGCTGAGTATAGATGTATCCAGATTATTCTTTTTAAGAAGTAGCTTGATTACTGCAGTCTTTAGGGCTTGTGAAAAGACTCCAGAGGAAAGTGATTCTAGAGGAAATTATTTGTAGAAGGTCAGGAGCCAGAACATTTGAGACTTTTAAGAATAAACTGGTAGGTAGAATGTCAAGGCAACAACAGGAAGATTTCATATGATGTAAGGTATTACCCAGATCTGTTTGGGTAGCCGGAAGAAGTTGAGTCATCTTAGTTAAACTATAATTAGATGGAAACAGAGGCAACTGATTTTGAGCAGTTAAGAGAGAGGAATTGACAGACAGCCTAACTTTTTCAGTGAAAAAAGTGTCAAATTTATTGCATGTCTCAGAAGACAAAAATGTACAGTTTACCGAGAAGGGTGAATTTGTCGACAACAGAAAACAGCACATTTGGAGATGAAATTCGAGAAGAAGCTCCTTCTGGCATTTCTCAATTCATAATATTGACGCCTTATGCACATCTTTGTGTTGGTCTCACGTATGTATACTTTTGAAAGGGACTATATTCATAGTTTTACCTACATTTACCTACATCTAGGTGTTAATCTTAACACCTAGATGAGGAGATCAAAATTTCATGTATTAGCCCATGTGGATCACTGGTAGGTCTTGCACCGAAAACCTCATTGCATGTCCAGAGGCACTCACACCCACCTGCTGTCAATATTGAGCATGCTCCGGACCACTGACAACACAATTCTGTAATATATTAATTTACAGAAAGTAGTTATGGTGCTTACTGGATACTCTTGGGTGTCCTAAAGTATTTTTCACTGTAGATAGGAGTTCTTGATGATCTGGAAAACTGTTCTTTTAGGTGTAATATCTTTAATTGCTTTGTCTTTGGATGGGAAGCCATTTTGATACATCACAGATGACTGCACACTTTTCTGTAGAGGTAACCGCTACGGCCAATGATTTCAAGCCCTTCTGCACCCTCTTTTATAGTCTTCAGTCTGCTAATTATGTAAATGGTGAGATTTCATCAAGATTTTATAGCTTGATCTTTACTTGATATGATTAAGTGAAATTAACTCATCATATTGAGGCCGTCTAAAATACTACTAATAAAAGGCTTTATTGACATAAATATATTTTTAGGCTAAAGGAGTTCTTTGCAATAACTTAATATACATTTAATGAATTGATGAAAATCTAAAAGCACTGACATTTGTTACTACAAAACATGTGCGCTAAAGTAAAGTTAACTATAACTATATGGTCATTCATTCGATACTGTAAGTTGGAGTTATCCACACATTAGAATTTGACACAAATTTATTGAAGATGTTTTCAGACTGCCACAATGTTTCTGAGGTCTGTTAGAAAACAGAACTGAAAGATTAAAAGTGCAATGACTTTGTTTCTAAAAATCTATCTTGTTCTCATTAAATTCCAGAATTCTTACTTTAACATTAACCTTTTAATATTTGTAAAAATTAGATATGCACCTGTCAATTATCCAGGGATGATTCCCCAATTTTCCCTTGATCAGCTCTGATCAATGATAAGTAGGACCAAACATTAAAATAAAATGTGTCTCTTTTTCAATATGCATTCAGTGCATCAAAACAAAGAACTCTCACAATGTTTGGTCTATAAATGTATGAAGCTGCAGTGTTTGATTGTATGCACTTTTTAAGATTAATAAAAAAAAAAAAAACTAATACAAATAGGGACACAGACTTTAATGCTTTTAATTACTTTATTTCTTTGCTTGATTCAGTGCTCCTACATCCACTGGTGTGTTTTTTTGTTAATGGCAGTGATGGCATCTCATTTGAGGTTTTCTGTGACATAGATTCCCAGAAATTTGAAACAGAAAACCCTCTCTACCTTCTCACCCTTGGTGGTTAAAGGGGTCGGATCAGTTTTGTGCTGCCTGAAGTCAATAAAGAGCTCTTTGGTTATCTTGACAATCAAGGTCAGGTAGTTGAACAATGTATCAACCTCTTCTCTGTGGCCGGACTCATTGCCTTGGGAGATCTGACCCACCACAGTTGTGTCATCTGCAAATTTTATTATTGTATTTGACAGGTGGATGGAGATACAGTCATGGTGTAGATGGTGTATAGCAATGGGCTGAGCATGCAACCTTGAGGGGCACCTGTGCTGAAAGACAAACTGGAAGATAGATGACAGCCCAGTTTGACTCTCTGTGGACAGTCAGTCAGGAAGTCTCAGATCCATGAACCTAATGTGTCGCTAATTCCCAGTTCATGGAATTAAGTGTTTAACCTGCTAGGGATAATAGCATTGAATGCCGCGCTGAAATCAATGAAGAAGAGTCTCATACTGGTCTGTCTCTCATTAAGGTGTCTCAGTACTGTATCAAGGGCTTTGTTGATAGCATATTCTTTGGACATGTTTGACCTGTAGGCGTAATAAAGCTGGTCCAGGTTTGGAGGGAGGGCAGCTTTTATGTGCATCATCATTAGCCTCTCAGAGCGCTTGACAAAGATAGAAGTTGGCATCACAGGTCAATAGTTGTTTAGGGTGCTGATGTTTCTTTGCTTGGGGAATGGGACAATGCTAGCAGTTTTGAAGCAGGTTGGTACAATAACTGTGGACAGGGACCTGCTAAAAGTGTCAGTGAAGACATCTGCAAGCTGGTGGGCAGAGTCTCTGATAAACCTCCCTGGGGTCCCATCTGGTCCACCAGACGTCTAGGCTAGGAAAAGCCTGATTGGTGCATCTAGGATAAAAAAAGCTTTTATTAAACAATTTTTTTTTTAAAGAGCTATCTGCTTTTTTTGTTGGTTTGTTTCTTTTTGAGAAAATAGAAACAAGATATTTGGCTGTTAACCAATGTACACACGGATATTCCATCTACATTACCTTGACATCCATTCAATGTCTCAAACGGCTATCAGGTTAGTGCTAGCAGAGTTAAAGTGTGAACACAAATCAAAGCTAGGACACAGAATGACGCCCTCTATCTACTCCCCCCAGTCCCACCCCTAAAATGCACTGATAAAGGGCACGGGCGGCATAAATTTTGTGCTAAATGGGCAACTGTCATGTAGAAGGTGAAGGATCACGTCATACTGCAGGAATGAGCAGATGCCCGTGAAGGTCTAATGACGGTGACTGTGTCACCTCTGTATCAGTGTATGTATGTATGCTCGTGCATGGTGCATGCATGTACCGCAAGGCTCTAAAACAGACCAGCATCGCAGCCTACCATCCACACACATTAGACTGCTCACCACACACCTTTACTATGAATATACATCACGTTGTATCCCATACTTTAAAACGAGATATTGCACTGCAGACAAGAAGAAAACACAGTGAAAGGTAGACTGACTGTTAAACTGTACTTGTCAGTTTGGAGAAATGTAAAAGGTTGGTGATATAAGCCAGACGTGCTGATGTAATTCATCTGTATGTCCACTGCAGTTAATTTAATAGAACTTTGGCAGTCATCAAGGTAACATGCACACGCACAGAAAGCCTATTAGCCATATTAGTGCAAGCAATGCGAAGTAGGAAAAATGCTTGTCTGAAGGGGGAGGATAGACTGAGGGAGTGGGCATTTCCTTTTTCTCATTTGTGTAATCCGCAGTGACAATGGAAAGGGCCTGGCTGCCTTAATGCAGCATACATCACGCTGACTGTTGACAACTTCAGACCTATAATAGGCCAAACCTGCACCTTAAAGGGAAACAGATCAGGTACATCAAAGCAGCCTTTGCATCAGCTTCCAATGTTGCAGATTAAAGCAAACAACAACTGTTTACCTTTCAAAGAGTCTGAATTATGTAGCGAGAAATTCAGTTTCATGATGAATGTTTTATACTCAAATAGGAGTATGGCTTTAGCGATTTAGTAAACGTCAGTGGATTAGTAAAACAAATACTGATTTATTCTAGAAACATTCTTCTGGAATATTATAAAGATAATAATGATCAAAACTAATGTGTAAGCCATAAAAGACACAGTTAATTTTATTGAAACATTTAATCGAGAACAAAATTTTTTTTCTTACATATCATCTCTTTCTGACCTAGCTGTTGTCCTTTTAGCTCTGTCTAAATTTTAAGGTTAAAAAGGGCCCTAATAAATCAGCACTTATAATGGATGATGATTATGAAGCTCAAAATTACAATGTCCTTACAAAAAAAAAAAGTTCTGGATGATTTTTAATATTATCATGCAGCTATCTGAATTGCTTACTGCAGACGTAACAAAAAAAAAAAGTTAGTATTCGTCATATTTCAGGTAAATAACATTCCAGCATTGGATTTGTACGCTTCTAATTTTATAGCATAGCCTATGTAGTATGACCTCCAGCTTTCATGTGCACTATACAAAATGGGGGCCTCTCATAAGCAATACCTGGACAAAGCTTTGTAGAGATTGTTAATAATTTATTTTGGTTATTTAATTAATAATTAATACCCCCCCCCCTCCCCCTTAATAAATTATGAATTTACTCTAATTAACCAAAAAATCCCAGTACAACACCCAAACCTGATTACTGGCAGACCTATAGAATCAAGAAATTACTTAAATAGAATATATCTGACAACATCAAGTAGGCTAAGAAATTGCAAAAAGTAGAGATAACTCACATACCTGTGAGAGAGTTATGAGATTTGACCAACATTTGCCAAAATTCGACTTGACATATTCTGTGGACTGACTAAAGAGGAACCTTTGGAAGATGTGAGTCAAGTTAGCCCTGGTGTGAAGCTAGCACTGCATTTTAGCAAAAGAATATCATGCCAATAGTAATGCACAGTGGTGGTAGTGAGGTGGTCTGGATCTGCTTCAGGACCTAAATAACCTGCCATGATTGATGGAACCATGAATTCACCAGAAAATCATTAAGCATTTTGTCTAAACTCACAGCATAAGGTTGTGAGTTTACAGGATAATCTGAATAGTTTTTTCCACTTAAAAAATAAGAGAGAATTTCAAAACTGCATTTTGCAGGGCATTTCTGCATGCTACTAAAATATGTTTAAAAATGTGACACATTTAACATATAGGAAAATAATAGTTATTATTATTTTAGTACCCTGTATTTAACAAATGTTGTGATGACAACCAGCCAGGTATTAAACTAGAACAAGATTTCTCTTATCTGAAAAGCAGTTTGAGACATGAATGTCTTCTATCAACCGTTTAGCTTTGAAACTTTTATAGAACAAAAGCAGTCTCTGTTTTTTCTTATTTCAGCAAAACTATTTCTATATTTTTTTCTTTTAGCTGCATCTAAAAATACCCAAAACAAATGGCACTGCACGAATGACTCCATCACTCTGTAAAAGAAAACCCACCCAGCCTACAAACACAAACAAGCAGGCTTCATGTTGCTGTCAGAGCTTTGATTTATGTTCCAGGGAGCAAAGAAATGTTTGACTAAGAAAATTTCCTCAATCAAATGAATCACTAAACAGACAAAGCCATCAGAGGATGTATCAGGATGCTGCACATCATGGCTATGGGCCTTAAAATAATATGATGTAATAGAATAAAACTTTTTTACATATACAGAGCAGCAGCATCACTGAAACAAAATATTTAACCTTGCTGTGAATAGATTTGCATCCATTACAATCAGAAACAATATTGTATGAGGAGGACAAAGAAAAGGAGCTTTCTGTGTTTATCCCAAGCGAAGGTAAGTCACGTCAGTATCTTCAGGGATAAGCTAATTCATTAACAGCTTCTGGCACCCTGGGAGACAGGATTAACAATCCCTTTATGCTAAAATGTAATTGAAAATATGGTCCGTCTCATTTTTCACACAAATGTGATTGGATATGCCTCCTTTGTATTAAGGTTAGCCACAGTTAAGCCATAATTCAATTTTGAAGATACAGCAGGCGAGGAACATTACAGTTACCCAGCTGAGATAATGTCAAGAAGCATTATTGGACTTAAACTGGTGAAAAAGAGCTTTGCAAAAAATATTAGCTCACAATAAAATTGTTTACTCACTATCTAATTCTAATCAATGTAGATTTTAGACATGGCTACTTTTAGCTGCTGTGTGGGCAATCAAAGGTCATGGTGAGAAAGTGAAATGTGATGTATGACATGTCAGGTCCATTTTAAAATCTGCTGAAAAAAATCAATAGTTTATTCAGGACTGCAGGACCATCAGGCAACCCCGAAACTAAAGCTGGCATTTCAGACTTACTGCAGATTGCATGCTCACTGAGAGAAATGCAAGCTCAATGGCATATGACAGTGGAAGAGCCAATGTTTCAATATTTCTTGACTCAGATATAAGGCTTTATTGCTTGTAAATTGGTGAGGCTGTCCCAAATCAAGATTCATTTTTTGAAAAGCTGTGTGAAGATATTTTTGCAGCTGTTCATTGATCCATGCATATTGGATGCTACTGTACTGGTTTCAACTGAAATCACTCACTTCAGCTGTGGAAGTGTTTAAATGGAACATCACCATACTAGCATAAACACATGGAATGGGTTCAACCCTTCATATTTTGTCTTGTCACACAGTGGATCTTTTTGACAGCACAACTAAGTCAATATCACATAAACAGCTGATTGATGAACTGATTCCTTAAATGTGAGTTTTGGAGATCACCATCTTGACTCATTTCTAAAGGCACAAGTGACTGTATTTAGGGCTAAAATGATCCATCAGGAGACTCAAATGATTTAATAAACAAACATCCTCTTCGACTTGATGCTTCAATAACTTTGGGTAATTTGTTTCATGGGGACAGTCATTGCAGTCATACAACACGCTTCTCTTAAAGTATTCATTCATTTATCTTCAATATCGCTTATTCCATAGTGGGTCATGTGGAAGAGGGCGGGGAGATGGGGAACACCCTGGACAGGTCGCCAATCCATTGCAGGGCAACACAGAGACATACAGGACAAACAACCATGCACACACCCATTCACACCTAAGGGCAATTTAGAGAGACCAATTAACCTAACAGTCATGTGTTTGGACTGTGGGAATAAGCTGGAGTACCCGGTGAGAACCCACGCATGTACGGGGAGAATATGCAAAGAGAAAATGCATTTTCTTTTATAATGAAAAAATGTTATCTAAAAATCTATAAACATTTCAAATGTCCCAATCCAAGATATAACATAACTACAAAGGTTTTATGAAGCTTTCTAATATATATATATATTTTATTTTTTTTATCCAGTTAATATCCAGGTAACTGGATTTCACAGGGATCATAAGGACTCACCCTAGCCATTGAAAATAATTGTTAGCCACTTGGATGGACATAAAGATGCTAAATCAGAAATTAGATCATAATTAACTTTAGTAAATGCAATGCCGGATGAGCAACAAAAAACATATTCCAAACTGGTTCTGAAGCATTTTCATCAAGTCCGGTGGACTTTTTCTGTAAGGAAAAACTGAGACAGAAGTAGGATTCCAGCTCCCAGACATTCAACCTTATGTATCTGAGCCAGTATATGACTCTGATGATCAATACGCCATGATGGACACTAACAGTGATGAAGAGACTAAAGCAGACATTACCAAAGATAAGGTTCATCTTCAAAATAAAAAAACCATATGAATTTGTATTTGTTGGGACCTACAGCCATGGATTTCAACATTAAACTCTGGTACATACTTTTCTGAAACTTTCAAAATAAATGGCATTTAACTGACTTTCAGCACAACTTCAGAAGGGGGAAAGGGGGGTAGCAGAGGACTTCCCGCAATGCCACTGCCCGCATATAAAGCGCCCCCTTACCACAAGTCTTTCTCTTCCACACCGATGACCATCGGGATAGGAGGGAAACAAAGCGCGCTGATTCAACTGGATCCAACGAAGCCATACGATCATTGATCATATGCAAAGTTAAGTAGAATGAAATACTGTCTGTGTATCCGGTATTTTCATTCATGAACAGGGATAATTAAGGTACAAGCATTGCTGACTGTCTCTCCGAAGCCCCGCAGACGCAAGCGGTGTTCGAGAGAAGCCCCGGCAAAGACGCAGTCTCCCAGCCTGAAGGAAGATGGCAGAGACCCCAGCGGACAGGACGAGCCGCCAGCTCTCCGGAGCTAACCCTTTGGTTCACAGAGTGAACGCAGAGGTTAGCTGAAAGCTAGATCTTGTCTAAGTTTGTTCCAAGACTAACTTAACTTCACTTCCAGATTCTTCAAGATAATCCTTGGTTCTCAAACATAAACATTGCATGGTAATGTTGCATCACTCTTTTTGGTCATGATTTCCAATCATCTTTAATCAACTTGTTTATATTGTACATAGCCCATTAGTCTTCGTTATTCTTTAATTCTGCTTGGTAGTTTAGTTNGGTCATGGTTCTCAATCATCTTTAATCAACTTGTTCATATTGTACATAGCCCAGTAGTGTTCGGTATTCTGTAATTCTGCTTGGTAGTTTAGTTGGATTGTTTTAGCATAGTAAAGAGTTTGTTGATTGAAATATGTTTGACTTTGAGTTGACTTATTTTTGTTAATAAATTCTTGTATTTTAAGAAATTGTGTGAATTCATTCCATATATGTGCAGAGTTTATGCTGTTCAATAATGTCAGAGCTCGTCTCACACCTTTCTATTTTGTCCTAATACCATCTCCTTACTGGGCTGGTATTCACTGGACAGACCGAAATATTATTTGATAAAATATTAAAATAGTAATATTAAATAATATTCACAGATTCATAATCCCAACAGAACCTCCTGGCATTTTTGTATCTCTCATTCCAGTGTGTATGTGCTCCCTTCACCATTACTTTTGTTAGTTCTTGTCGGGTGCTCTTTCATTGCTCTTGTGCCTCTTTTTCAAATTTGAAAGTTAAAACAGCACCTTAACATGAAACTGAAGTCTACCTGTCTTCTCTTCGGTCTAATTCCTTTATAAAACAAGACACTGGAACAACTAGTGATGAAAAAAATCTCTTTAATGAACACTACTTCTAAATTACAAGCTAAAGAAATGGGTCTTAATGCTTACAGTTGTTAGTGACGCCAAGATGTTTAATATGTGGCAGTGAAGCATAATGAGCAATCTGAATTTATTAGAACTTTTAAACTAAACTTGATGAACTTAATTGTTTTTAACCAAAGACCAAAAGACCAAGATCCCAGAAACAAGTGTCTAAAATAAGCTTGCTCTGACATGTGGGCAGGCTCAGCATTAAAGGCAGGCTGAAGGGTAGCTGGGACCAGAGCCGAAACATCTCTTTGAAAGAAACCCCCTGTAGGGGCATTCAATCAGGACGCTTCCAGGGCACCTCCCTTTGGAGGTTTACTGTGAACATTGCACTGGGATGAGACCCAACAGCAGACCCAAATTCCACTGGAGGAACTATTTATCCCATCTTGTGGCCCGATCTCAGATAGGTGAAGGATGTTGAATCAAAACACATCAGATCCCTTCATCACATTATCTATTTTGCAGGCCAAGGAGAGTGAATCTTCATCAGTTTAGACAGAGCAACTGCATGGTGTAGCACAAGATTTATTAATGTATTTATCAGCACACACATTTGAGTAGTAACTTCATAAATTCCATAGCAGTGATGTATGATATAGTTGTGATGCCAATGCCATATTATCTTTTGGATTATTTTTCAAAAACCAGAAATTACAGCAGCCTGCCATAGCATGATATCAAATTATGTATGCTACTGTATTAGGTTGAAAGACAAAAACACATTAAATACATTAAGTTGCATAAATCATCCACCACAGAAATGGAAGACAAGTAAGATGACAGGAGTTTAATGTTCAGGCATGGAGAAGAAACACAGACTGTAATCACCCATATAGTGTGTATAGCCCCAATTGCTGTTCCAAAGAGAAAAACTCCAATATGATATAGATGATGCAAGAAATAAATAAAGAAATATTGTTGCACTTCCTTCATGCCATGCAAACATCCTATGGTGTGTCTGAAACAGAGAAGAAAATTACAGGTATTAATGCTGGATCTGGACAACAGAAGGACCATTTTATATCCACCTGGTGCAGTTGTAGAGCTGTACAACTGCATCTGATGGATGCTACACTGGTAACAAACAGTGGAACAGTATTTTACTTAGCTTTAAGGATAAGGAAATATTGGCTTGTTAAAGGTAGGTAAAGACAGGTAAAATCCATGTCTTAAATATGAATAAAGCCACAAAGAATAATCTAATTTTGTTTTTAGAGGTTTGTCACAAGAGACTAAATGTACATCCTTCAATCAAACGAGGTGTGAAAATTTTGACAGGTGGGCGGGACCTCCGGTGGCAGGGCGGGACTTACGGTGGCTGGGCCTTCTGGTGACATAACCGGATATCATCATTAATAAGATGTTGTCATTAGCCGGATATTGCAGGCTTGTTTTAAGCCTGATAAAATATTTTACAGATATATCGAATGATTTAATCCAGAGCCCAAACCTGGATAAAATTCAGCAGAACTGTACCAGTTCAGTGCAGGAAGAGCTGGAACCGCCAGGAACCGTTCAAATACACAGTAAGTTATAGTTTTTCAAATTCTGTTCTATCCAAATCTTCACAGAAACAAGATTTTTATTTTTTTTTTTCAAAAGACCTGCATTGTAAGATAACTTTATTTTGTTTCACAGAATATCTTAAATTGAGGAAAAGACGGCGACTCTGTGCTCTGTATACCAGGGCGAGGCTTGTTAGAGGTTTATTGAATGGTAAGTTTAATTCTTCTTATACTCATTTACCTACTGAATTAATTCGCATATTTCATTAATTTATTTTTTCTTTATCTTTCCAGAGGCAACGTTGATGGTGGAGCAGATTTCATCGAGATCTGGACAGCAACAGCGCAGCCAAAGAGTTTCTCTATCCTTACGAGACCGTTGTAATAAAGCATCAAGTTTAACGCTTCTGGCTGCATGTCAGACACTGTTACTGAAACATTGCGCTGATATCAAGGTAATTTAAACTGATCCCTGGGTCTTCTTCTTCTTCTGATACTCATGTTAATATGGATAGCCAGATCACACATGCGTTGAATGAGATAAGGAATGTTGTTGCTCAAGTTAGTGAAATTCCTGTTAATGCAGAAGTAGCAGATAACATCGGGTTAAATGCATCTCCTGCTAACAGTGAAAATGTAATAAATCAAAATCTGCACGGTGACTTTTTAAGCTCACTAGAACAGGCTGTTGAAGATTTAAATAGAACACCATCTCCACCCAGCATTCAGCAAAATGAATCAACTGACTTACAAATTCCTTCAACGTCACATGCCACTGATAATACTGGGCAGCATGGCGGTAATTTCAATCCAGAGGTTGCACTCAACCCTGATCAGATTGAGGGAGATCATCCTGCGACTGTTGAACGTGAACGTTTTAATAACATTGAAATAAGAAAACTTACATGGGCAGGTTTGAAGACAGGCTTGGCATGAGTAAAGGACATGACATGAATAGAGATGAATGATCCAAAATGTTTCCGCCAGGAATGAACAGAACAGATGTGTATATATAAAACAAGAACCGGGTGAAACAAGGAGACGGAATGCTAGGTGCAGGTGAAGCGAATGAAGTTATTTAACAGACAGGAGAGAACACAATGTGACTGGAGCAAAACAGAAATTCAAGAATACAAACTAATAGAAACATAACTAGAAAAACATGAAACTAAATCATAACCAGATCCAAAAACCTAACTTGACAAAACATGAACTAGAAGACAAAAAATAAAGCATAACCAGGAAAATAACAGAAGCATGATTCAAAACCTATCAATAATAATAATAATAATAATAATTGTAATAATAATTATAATAAGAAGAACCCAAAAACACCCACAAATCCTGACATTTGTCACAATCACATGTATCACACAACACATCTAAGAAACTGTCTTTGTACATAGCCAGTACATGACTCATTGACCCTCTTCTCAACCTCTCTGTGTAAGCTTTGAGTACCAAACTCAGCCTTTCAGTCCTTTTCTTTGATCTCGGCTCTCCTTCCGCTAAAGGCCTTTTAGGTGCTTGACTTTTATGTCTGTTCTCCTCGGGAGCCGGAGGGCGGTGTTTTACTTTGTTGTACCTGCTTCTCCCTCCGTCCCTCATAGCCAGCGCTCTATGCAACATGTTTGGGAGAACCTATTTCGTGTCTAGGGGCAAACTGAATGGGGTCCTGTGGGTGTCAGAGCTGATCTAGGACCATGAAAAGTTAGAGACGGAAGCAAGACGTTTTGACTCCATGCACCTACAGTACTTCTAAAGGGCTGTTTGAAAGTGCGTTTCGAGACGAAACCTTGTGGCGAGACTCCTTTGCTTACAGATTTCCCTACTGCACGGAGGGGCTCTTCGTTGAGATGGCATTGCACAGAGAAACTCTGATCCACGCGTTGAATTTGACCAAGCAACAGAAGCAAGTGCACATACCACCTCTGGCGGCGGACATGCCTGGAGAGTGGCACGAGATCACAAGCATATCTCTGGTGATCCTCAACATGCACGTGCCCAAGCTCTCCCCACAAAACCGTCGGAAGAAGCTGCTGGTGCTGTAAAACAAACAGAAAGCCATGAGCAATCCCTATCCCGCAACGGACCGCGATCTTGCACGGGTGTCGACATAGAGGATGTGAACAGGATCACATTCTTTCCTTGCTCCGGAGAACACACGCTGCTCGAAAAGACCATAGCTCTGCTATGCGAACAACAGATTAACCTCATGTATGTGTACAACACGTTCGACCTCAGGGTTCTAAAGCAGCGGGTGTACTTCTACTTCTACCCCAAATCTGAGTATTCCAGAGACCTGGACTCAGAGACTCGACGACGCTGTATTTGGCTTCTCTGCGACTGGAACAAGCTGTTTGTGCGGGGTGTCCCCCCATCCAAGGAGAGCTCCCACCGTTTCAAGTTCGAGACAGTTTGTCACTTGGAAATGTACAGGCAAATGCTCGAAAGCATGACTTTGCTGGTTTGCAAGGCCGGCATGGAGCACGGCTCACAACCTATATCTGCCCACGTAGAGAAATTGAACAAGGACAAGGCCAAGCTGTGACCCTTCAAGATAAATGGCTTCGGTCTAAACATCATTGACCTGTACAGAGTTGCCGAACCAGGGACATCAAGTTCGCGTATACTAGCGTGAAGTTGAGGCAAGACCTCTTTGCCACGCTCATGTACAACCTGTTGGACTTGCAGCTATATGCTTGACTCGCCAAAGTTCTCAATCCCGTCTTGGCCCTTTTCCATCGATGCAGGACTACGCTAAACATTCACGGTTCACGAACATTCACTGTGGTTCATGGAAGAGGGGACACATCCAGCAGGTTCGTGCAAAGCATTCACTCAGTCCAGATCCCGCAGCTGAAATACAAGCTGGACACGTGAGCACAGACAGGACCCGCTGGCAAAGAGCTGGCAAAGGCGGGAAATCATGCATGAACCACCTTTTCTCCCGTACGAGACCTGCTTGCCTGTAGAGCATCCGAGCTCATCGTGTCACAGATGGGATCTGGCTTCTTTCCTTGGAGACATCTCATAAAGTCCTCCATGAACAAGTATTTTGGGAAGCAAACACTAGACCGCCTAAGGGCGAACAGCTCCAGCATCAAGACCAGCTATGTGGAAGTTCTAAGGACGTGACTACAGGAGATCATGGGGCTCTCAACGAAGCCCGTCTAGTGCTGGGAATGCTACAAGTGCAAGTCCTCTAAAGTGCCTTTCCATAGATATCCACTGAACCTCCAGGCTGAGAGCAAATGCGTCAAGGCTATGTTCGGTGGTTCCCTGATCTGCGAGCATGATCCCAGTCCAGATCCGGGACCGGCAGAGCCAGAGTCTGAGCTTCAGCACACTCACGAGCATGACCAAGAGGAGTTGTTATCCCACCCATACCAGCCTTCGAACAAATGCAATGTGAACTCTAGGGTGTTGGTGGCCTACTGTCTGCCTGGACGCATGTACAGCCCTGCTTTGCAATCCGGTGGCTTAGAGGATTGTAGGATGCACTTGCAATGCTACGTGGCGTCAGAGCTCAACTGAAGAGAGCGAGTGCTGCATTTATGAACAACTGCACGGAACACATGATACCGGCAATCGAGGCGACCAAATGCCAGTATCACTTTCTCACAGCGAGAGAAAGTGACCCGTTTGTCCAGAGACAAGCTAGAGGCTGTCGAAAGGTGATTGAGCAGGACATATTTCTGAACCCGGGCTGTGTCTATGAGACCCTCTGTGCTAAGGGAAAAGCTCGAGCAAGCAATGTCGGAGGGTACCATCTCTGTGTCCGACGCTTGCAAGAAGCACTTCAGCTGTCTATCCTGTGTGTGATTGGAGTGAACGTGGGTCTGTGTGTGGTCTGTTTCCGGTACGTTGCATGTGACCGAAAGCGAGCTGAGAGAAAGGAATCTGGTAGACCTGGCCGGTGTTCTGTATCACACTATTATCATGCTACAAGTGGATAGTCCAGGGGCGTTTTGCTCAGACATCGTCAGGTACCCCGACGCCGTGCTATGTATCATGCCCTACTCCTGCGCTGACACTGCTCTGATGCAAAAGTGGATCGCATTATTCAAATCCAAGAAATGGTTGAGGCCTATGCGCACGCAACTCTGCAAAAGAAAACATTCGCTGTCAGACCCTCCAGATGTTAGCTATCATTGCGTCAGATGCAAGAACTTCTACAGAGACCTGTTTGCCAATAACGTGTCAGGAGACACGCTGATACAGTGAGTCTATAGGATCGGATGATGTGTGAGCGAGACTAGATGGCTCTCCTGAATCCCGCTCTCGTAGGCATGATTATACTATACACGGTGGTTGATACGAGCGCATTTTGGTCATTGGCCTTAGTCAGTGCTTTACTCGCTATTGCCTTCCTTTTGTTTTATTGATTTGTATTTTGTATTTATATTTTATCTGCTTATTTGTAGTTACACTAAGCATGGCTTTCCGTCAGACCCAGTACACGATCTGCCACACTGTGAGCAAGGACATCGACGAGTGTCGACAGGTGATATTTCAGGTGGACCTGGGCGTGCTCGTGACAAGGAGTGGGACGAGCGCTCTGTTTTTAATTGACAGCATGCGCCTCGAGGCATACAGATGACCTGACATGAGAAAGATACTGGTCAGGTTCACCATATGCAATGGCACAAGGAGAGGATCTTCACCCATGAGCTGTGCAAGCTGTCGTCCAAGTGCCAGGTCGACAGCTCTTACGATTATGTCTGCATACCAACAGCGCAAAATTCACACAGGCCTGGGAGCTGTGTGGTCGCAAAGCTCCTGGCCCTCATGAGATCTGCGTCTGTAGAAAACTCTGCATATTACTATAGAGGAAGAACATGAGATAAAGACAAAAAATAAAGTAAGTAAAAAAAAAACCAATAAATCAAATAAACCAGACTTAAAAATGCAGTATCTGTGTCGGTCTCGTTTATTCACGTACAGCACACATACACTCACCGGCCACTTTATTAGGTACACCTGCCCAACTGCTCGTTGACGCAAATTTCTAAACAGCCAATCACATGGCAGCAACTCAATGCATTCAAGCATGTAGACTTAGTCAAGACGATATGCTGCAGTTCAAACCAAGCATCAGAATGGGGAAGAAAGGTGATTTAAGTGACTTTGAACGTGGCATGGTTGTTGGTGCCAGACGGGCTGGTCCGAGTATTTCAGAAACTGATCTACTGGGATTTTCACGCACTACCATCTCTAGTGTTTACAGAGAATGGTCCAAAAAAGAGAAAATATCTAGTGAGCAGCAGTTCTGTGGGCGCAAATGCCTTGTTGATGCCAGAGGACAGAGGAGAATGGCCAGACTGTTTCGAGTTGATAGAAAGGCAGCAGTAACTCAAATAATCACTCGTTACAGCCAAGACATGCAGAAGAGCATCTCTGAACACACAACACGTCGATCTTTTTGGCGGATGGGCTACAGGAGCAGAAGACCCCACCGGGTGGCACTCCTGTCAGCTAAGAACAGGAAACTGAGGCTACAATTTGTACAGGCTCACCAAAATTGGACAAGAGAAGATTGTCCCTTTAGCCTCTCTGCTCTCCATACCTACACAATTACAGACATACTATATATATATATATATACTGTCCCTGTGCACATGTCAACTATAAGCACCTGTATGCTCTGTGGCTCTTTTATCTGAACATAGCGCCCCCCCTCCCCCCATATCTAGGGATCCGTTCTCATCCACGTGCCTGTTTCCCATCCGGGTGTACTAGTGCTGTTCGGTATACAATTCAATAAAAAAAAGTCATACACAAGGGCTGTGTGCTACTGTGTTTTTATTCACATACAAGGTCACACAGACATACTGTTATGGTTTGCGAGATATAGGACCCCAGAATGCAGACGAGCAGGCAGTGTGATGGTAAGTGAAAAAGGTTTAATAACAAAAAACTCACTCTCAACAGGAGGCAGGAACAAAACAACAAACAGGCAGGCGAGACAGGCATGGCATGATCAAAAACAAGAGATGATCTGAGAAATGTTTCTGCGCTGAATGACAGAACAGGTGTGTATTTATGGAGTGTGACCAGGTGAAACAAGAAGACAGATTAATAGGTGCAGGTGATCCGAATTAACAGAACAAAACGTGGCTGGAGCAAAACAGAGACTCTTGAACACAAACTAACAGAAACTAGAAAAAAATTAAGCAAAAGCATAACCAGATGCAAAAACCAAACTTGACAAAACATGAACAAGATGACAGAACTAAAGCATGACCAGGAAAATAAACAGAAACATGATTCAAAACAAAGAGTCGAGCACAAGCTCTGCTGTCTACTGTTTATTATTCACATGCGAGGTCACCAAAACATACGTGGTGCGAGGCATTGTGATAACATAGATGAGGAACACTACTGACTCTTCACTCTGGAGACTATCAGTGACACTCTTTCACATGCCTGCCTGGGGATTGCTCTTCCTCATGCCTAGTGTTTTGTGAAGCGATTTTAAAACACCCCCCTCTCGCTAGGGTTACCATCCATTAGGGTGGATACATTCCTGAATTTCTGAGCGTTCGTTAATCCTCTCGCAGTCCTTACTCAGTGCTTGTACAGAGCGAGGTAGATATCACAGGAGGTGAGAGACAGTCTCCCCGCCCCTCCAAGAAACAAAGACATAGAGACAACAAAAAACCTTCCATGGTGTGATGGGTTATAATATAACTTTTTCAGGATTTGTTCTTTTTTCCCCTCATCTCTTTCTCTTACAGACACCGCTTCAGTGAAGACATAAACTCAGAGGATATATGTTTTATTTTCTCAGTCACAAGACAGCACACACAAGAAGGTTAACTCACTTTAATAATAATAAGGCTCTCCAATAGAGTACAGTTCTCATATATGATAAACTTAACAACTGCTTGCATACATCTCTAGAATCGTTGCATGAATTCTACACAAAGATTTCAGTTCATACAAGACCGTCTCCAATATTATTTTCACGCACTGATCCTCTGCTTTTAGGCTTTGTAGTGTCAGCAGATTCTGGATAGCGGGAATGAGATGTAGAGTTTGGAGTCGATGCACGACAGGCCATAGTGGAGTTGATAATAATCCTCATCCACAGCATCCAGGCATCGGTGTCGATTTGGGCCGGAGCGATTTGTGTAACAGCCGCGGCTTTCTTGGCAGGATTTATCACAGGTCACATTGAGTAGATGAAGTAACGCGGTTCTCACTGAAGATATGAGCGTGGGAGACATCCATCCATTGACTTCATCCTGCTCCTGCAAAGCTTGTGGAAGCCGCAAGTTACCCGAAGCCTCAACAACACTCTCTCCTTCCTCTTCGGTCTCTTCATGTGAGGTACTCAATTCGAGAAACTCGCTCGGAGACGGTGCTCCCGATGAAGACGATAAGGAGCATGTGGAGTAGAAGATATAGGAAGATATTTTGCATGATTTGCTGTTATTTCAGCTTTTAACCTTGTTCTCTCTTTTCTCTTCCTAGAAGCTACGCCTGGCCTGGCTCTGTGTCTACCTGTGACACCTTTCTGGAGAGGGGAATCGTCCGAGCTTCAGCTGGCAACAAC